>JFGW01000255.1:0-41859 GCA_000729825.1 Epichloe sp. AL9924 | reverse complement strand
GTTGACATAATCATAGAATCTGGATACATTTCCTTTTTCCTCCCGTCGCGATACCCGGCAACGATGCCGACGCAGGCTCCGCCAACATCTTGGATGAAGCCCATCTGATGTTGTTCTCCCTTTGCCTTCTTTCTTGACGAATTTCGACGACCACCACCCCCGACCATCTATGAGCAATAGAAGAAGAGGGGCCTCTTGAGAGACAAAGACAGAGAGGGACACATCGCATGATGAATACTCCCGAGAAGCGCCGCGCCACCAACAGCAGCCATGTACTGCGGACTGGTCCAGGCCATGCCACTCGACACAACTCAGCCGGCAGCAACTCCATGCCAGCGCTGCCCCCCAGAGCAGTCATGATCAACAACAATAACAGCAGCAGCAGCAACAACGCTGCCGGGCCCGAAGTCGCCCACGAACCAAGCATCAACGCCGGCTCATCCTCTGCCGGTGGCGCGCCGCTCGCCGACATGGACAAAGAGACGAGGCTCTCCCGATCTGGCTCCGCCAGGCACAGCACCAAGGGGGAGCAGAAAGAGAGGGATGAGCGCAACGCGGCGCTCCTCCGGGAGAAGGATGAGCGCATCACCAACCTGGAGAAGGAGATGGCCACGATGGAGCGGGAATTTACGCGGGAACTCGACAAGCTTAGTCGGAACGAGAGCGAAACAGCCACCTTCTGGCAAGCGAAGCACAGCGCGCTCAATCAGCAGTTCCTCAGGACAGATACGGAGCTCCGCGTGCTCAGGTCGGAAGTGGAGGCGAGGGAGGCGGAGCGCAGCGAGCTCCGTCAGGCCTGGGACTCGCTGCGAAGGGAGGTCAAGGAGCGAGACGACGAGATTCGCCTGCTGGGGAGTCAGTTGCGCGATATGAAGAAGTTTGTGAGCACGAGCACCAGGACGGACGGGCAGACGAGCGATGAAGTTTTCGGGGAGGGCATGGCGAGGTTGGGCAACGGCTTGCAGAATTGGGTCATTACGAATTTTCGTCGTGCCAAGCTCGGTGAGTAACTCTCTCTCTCCCCCTCTTTTTGTGCGTCGCAATCAATTCCTGGCCTCTTGTACTGTCTGTCTTGTTCCTCCTGGCCCGGCAGGAAATCCAAGAAAAACGGGCAGTAACGCAAATGGTGTGGATAAATGCTGAGTCTGTTTGTGCCCATCAGCCGATTTCGCCAAAGTAGATGAGGCGACGCTCGCCGAGCTTGGTGAGCTGGTCCCCATGTATGAGGAGCTGGCGCAGGGAGCAAAAGTTCATTTGTTACAGTCCATCGTGTCGAGGGTGCTGGTGGAGATGGTGTTTGGCGTCTACTTCCCGGGCTTGTCGGATGAACAGACGCAGCATTTCCGACAGATGGAGAAGACGCTTTCCCAGCTTGGTGCGTACAGTTCCGCCGTTCCCAGCTCGGGCTCCTCGAGACGTCGGCACTCGGACGGACTCGCCACGGGTCATCCGTTGTCGCCATTCAGATGTCCAATTCGAGTAGCAAACCGTTGACTTGCGATATCCTAGTCCTGTCGGAAGAATCTATCAATCAATGGCGCGCTTCTACACTTGGCCTGCTACGCCACGACGCCCCCAGACTCCCACGGGATGAAACGAACACGCAGATTGAAAAGGTCACGTCCCGCATAAATCGCATCCTGGACACCATTACCACTAACCGGGATAGCACAACGTCTACGTCGGCCTCATCGCGCTCCGACGCGCGAGACTCCTCTCTTCGCACGCTGGTCACAAGCTCTGTTGAACTAGCTCGGCTACTGGTCGCCCAAAAGGCAGTCCTGAGAGTGCACATGCCCGAGGTCTTGCCCCATCAGCAAGTCCTGTTTGATCCAGGCACCATGGAAGACGTTGGTGGGGAGGACAAGGACGCTCTTGCCAGCAGGGACATACGGTGCGTGGTGTTCCCCGGCGTGATCAAGCATGGGGATGAGAATGGGGGACAGATGCAGTTTCGCAACGTGATTGCCAAGGCGAGAGTGTTGTGTGGCCCTGAAGACTAGATGGTATGGTACGGCATGGCTCAAAGATCCAGACCGTCGACAAAGGTGTCCCTATAATCCGGCCACGAATACAAGTCGTATCAGCGAGTCGCATCTCGGTAATCCGTTCGACAAAACTCCGACAGCATCTCCAAAAGATGACTCAGGTTGAGGAAAAGATGCCAAATTCGAGGAGACAGAAGCCGCCCGTCTTCAATAAGAAGAACTCGACACATCGGACATGAATGAGTATGTGTGCTGGCACGTCTCTGTCTCTGTGGGTCACGCGGAATTTTGCCTCTCAAGGGCACCCGAACCATGGTGGTCAATCACGGTATCACGATATCACGATATCACGGTATACGTGTATTGTGTTCCTCGCACACGCTCCTGCCAGACGTGGTCGTCGTGCTTTCCTGTGAAGCGCATATGTCGCAGCAGTTTGAGATTCGCCGACCTCTTCTGCCTTTGAAACTCGGACTCACGGCAGATGAGTCCCGAAGGAACAAACATCTTTTCTGTTCCATCGCGCATTGAGGGTGCGTTCAACGTTGCATCTGTGAATGATGCACAAGTGACTCGAGCATCTACTTCTTCAATGGCGGCCCAACTTCAAGTTCTTGCACTTTTTGCCTGCCAAGTAGCTCAGCTTCTTCTTTTTTTTTCAATCCAGAGCACGAGTTAGTTGGTGCTTCCGTATCTGGTCCTCCGAGGGAGGAACCAACACACTGCTCATAAGCTCACAACCTACATTCGTTCGTTCCAGCGCGCAGAATCGCTACCCAGGTACCCAGGTCCCCTGGCAAATAATCTGTAACCTTGCAATGAATCATCAAGTTCGTCGATCGGATCCCGTGGTGCCCCCTCTCTGCGGCAGTCGTGCTGCTCCTGAGTCCTGGCAGAGGTCCTCACAAACATGATCCTGCCTAAAGGTCTCAAGCTCAAGGACTTGTCATTTGTGGCGGAAAGCCACCCCGCGTCGGACAGAAACTGGAACAATGCGGGGGTCGCCCACTCAAGCAATCAAGCGGCTAGCTGCTTTGTCCATCTGCATGCTGGTGAGTGTGAGCAGCTGATGAGGAATAATAAGAAGCCGCATCGTCCTCGTCGGCAAGACCACTCCACCATGCCGAGTGCCGACGTTATACCTACCCGTTGCCTCTCTGGAGATATAACCATCACCCAAGCAAGCATAGCATGCCATTCCATCCCATTCCATTCCATTCAACTCGATTTCTGGGTCTGGCGTCAAATCTAGACACTTGCGCCGTGCTGCTCTTTCATCCCGCTCTTTATTCCCCGAGACTCCGATGCTTGCCCAAGTGGAAGCACAACCTGACTGCTGTGCATCCCGAAATGCACGCGACGCAACGTGCGGGTGGGATCATATACATTATCCATGCACGGAATTTGTCCTATAATCCGTGTAAACAGTGTTTATCATGCAATTGCTGACAGATGAAGCGTATCCCACCTACAGTGCAGTTGTCAACTTGGCTCGGCAGCCATGCTCCCGTAGATCGGACATGGTGTATTTCCCACAGAATTCTGCTTCACTCACAAGACTCTGCTCGCGTCTCTACCCGATCCCATGATACGAAAGAACATGCAAAGTCTCTGTCGCTTTAGGGGAGTAGGAGGGCGGGGGGGGGGGTCAGAGCCTTTGTATAGAGTCCGTCCCTACTAAGCTTATGTGGCATCAATCCATAAGTTATTGTCAAATTTTTATTTTCCCACATCAGGTAACAAAGGTAGTAGCTTTCGACTGTCGATCGGTGACGGCCAGTCTTGAGCTACATTGACACAAACACTTCTTCACAGCAACGTGTCAGTAATGGCCTGCAACACACTGAGTCATCTTGACTGTCACTCTTCCATCACCCTCACGTCTGCTGGGAGTCATCAAAAGTGACGATGGTGAAAAAGAGAGATTTTGACCATGGGACATTCTCACTCGTCCACGTATAAGTCCCGCAGAATTATCGTCTTGGCTAAGATAGTGTCATGTGTGATCAGTCAGAAAATCGGGAATCCGGACAACTTTGATGTTCCAAGTTCCCGAAGTGCAATCGTCGGTGTACAAATCGACTTCATCGTAACATGAGCCTAGCGCTTCCCTTTGAAGGGCATTCATCCAACAGCCACTCGCCCAAAGCGCGTGCTGTCGTGACCCTCTGCGAGCCGCACTACCAAGCAGGGATGCACGAATTGAGGGGGCGCATTTTGAGCCTCAACTTTCGGGGGTTTGGGTTGCCCCCAAGCTCCCCACCTGATGGGAGATTGTAGGCCACAGGGCATTTCACAATCTTTGCCGAATACCCCGAGTACCTAGTTAGGTGTGGGTGATCCAAAGCAGCCACCACTGGAGAAGGCCAATAAGGCCACCACGGACCTCTAACACTTTATCCTCATAAAACTTGCATTGAGCTTGGGGAATGGATAACAACCATGATTTTCACCAACTTTCATCCAATATCAGTATTCGAGGTTGGAATTTGACGAGTCAAGGCGATCAAACTTGATTCTCGTGAACCGCCAGAAACCCTATATCAGATTCTCAGTCGTTGCTGCAAGGGAAACGTACCTCTCTTTTCAACTCGTTGTGCCGCCAGCGCCACATAGCAAAGAAGCGACGTTTTCGGTGAAAGCCTGCGCCTGGATTCGTTGTTCTCTTGTTATTGCCGCCAGGATCCCGATCTAATGTCACACTGACATCACTTTGGCGCTACTCGGCTGGGCAGTTGGAGCAGACACAACAGCTAAGTGCCCACTCTGGGCAATATTCTTCTCAACGAGCTGTCTGCCGACTTTCAGAATCAAGAATTGTGCGGGTCCCTGAGTCAGGAGAACATGCGAGACGATCTGTTTGTCACATCCTGTGTTAGCGCAAGGTCAATGTAGTCCATGATCGGCAGCCTCGTGAGATAGCGAGGATGCTTACCTTGTTGGTAATTTTGACCAGTACTTCTTCCATGTAATCTATAGTCTTTCACAGACTGTTCTCAACATCAGAGACATAAGTCCATCTAGTCAGTCCACCACGGCGTCCGAGCCAGCAGAGCTGTGAAGCCCCCCACCATCATGCCACCACATCTTGCAGTTGGGGGCCTTTCCTAACTGCTCCAGGTAGTACCGTATAGGATCAGTCAAGTCAAGCGCTTGGCTAATCAAATTTAATCTGCTGGCAGTCTTGAATCATTGCGATGAGAACCTGCGCAGTCGATTCGGTGAAAAAAAAGAAAAGGAAAAAAAAAGGACCACGACAAGTGATCACCCTTTTTGGCACTTAGACGACAGTGAGACGACCAGAGGAGGAGGAGGTGGCGGAGTTCCTTCTTCATACGCAAGATATTCACCACCACTGCTGATTCTCGAAGCCCAACCACTCGGGCTCTCATTTCATTCCTTTGTACATCAAACTCGAGGCGAAATACGTTTCGAACTAGCCACAAAGTCTTGAAATGGCTGGCTTTGTGGTCAACTGTACTGATACATCCGACAGCTCGACACCTCCAACAGCTCACAGGACCACAGCCATGGTTTCGGCAGAAGATATTCGCCAGACAGTGGAGCGAGCCGAGGAAATGCGATCGTCATATGATGTATACACCTCTTTCAGAGAAACATATTATTGCCCTGATTTACATATTGAAGAACCGATCGTCCCGCAAGACGCACGAACCGAAGAAGGCGCCCCAACATGGGGGAGCAGTGCAACGCCTTATAGTGCTGCATTCGATACCGTCGGCGGTCCCTCGGAATACTCCATGTCAACAAGTACACCTTCGATAGATGGAGCCGAGCCTATACAACTTCAGCGGCCAACGATGTCAGACCACAGTCTAGGTTGGCTTCCATGCGAGTTCATGAGGCTGACAGGCTGTGGTGCGTCCTTCCGTTTCCAAGAAATAAACTTGTGGATTGAGCACATGGTGGATGAGCATTTGGCAGCACGCTTTCCTGCCCACAGCATTTGTTGGTTTTGTGAAGAAGCAGACTTCAAATGCCGTTCGAAGCGTGCAGAAGAAAAACGGGAGAAATATCGGCAGCGGATGTATCATATTGCAGCCCATTTCTTCGAAGGGCAAACAGCAGCCAACATTCAGCCAGACTTTTTCTTTCTCGGTCATTTGCACAGGTACGGTCTGATTGACGAGCATACTTTTCAACGGGCAAAAAGCCAAGGACAGCTTCCAGCTATCCACATGCCCCATGACTTCTATGACGATGCAGAAACATCGGGAGTGGCTTCGCAGCAGTATGCTGAAAATAGTCGCCGCAATAGCCGCCTGAGTTCGTCGCAGAGGCATCGCAGCCATCGGCATAGGCACTGATTGACACGACAAGGCTTTTGGGGTGAGGAGGGCAGCACTCTTTTATTCTTCTTCTTTATTTCTTGCGGATTTTGTTTGTGAAGTGAAAAGAAATTACTTCATCACTTGCTTCTTTGCCCCATGATGAGTTACGACGAGGTCAACTTGTACGTTTTGTTTTTCGATGCCGTCTTGGTTGTCGTTGCCAGGAATGTTTGAGTGAGTGGCTTGGCCGTGACAGTGCGGATGCATGCCAGCGCCGTTTGGCATGGGAGGAGCTGCGAACTCCAACAGAGATGATGGTACCTGGCTTGTTTTCACACTACCCAAAAGCTAAAAACCTGACGCAGCCATCGAGTTGTTGATGAGACTCTTCAATTGGACCGATTTCGTGATTGGGGATGCTAATTATGACGTTCACCGCAAAGCCCCCACACAACATCGGAGGAGTTGAAGAACAGGGCAGCATGCTCGGGTTGGGCTGGCTAACTCGGACAAGCTTTCACGCCAGGATTTCTCAACTCACGGTTGGGTTGAAATAGTCCCATTGATCCAACTGAGGACGTTTCTGACGTTGATTAGCTTGGTCGAGAGATTCTTTTCGTCGGTTGGACGTACCATACATACTTTGGGAGGGTATTTTGCTCGCCAGAGAAACACGACGCAGAATGGCATCCGTTCAGAAGGAATCTCCGTGACGAAGGTGGACAAAGCAGAGAACCGGTTCGTTGGGTAGTTTTCTGTGTTTGGTCTCAAGAGATGATGCACACGATGAGATGGTAGAAGTCAGGCGAAGACTAGGACAGATTGAAGCGGTCAACGAGATTGCGGAAATGAGGGCAGGCGCACCTGCCGAGTAGAGAAGGAGCGGGGGGGGGAGGGGGGTGATTCAGGAATCAGCATCTCACGATGTTCCAGATTGTTCCATGCCCTACACACCTCAGCATATCGGCAGCGTGTTGTCTCGTTGTGAGGATGCAAATTTTCTGCATGGCCAATAATTGAGGACTCGTGACTTGTTGTTCATGTGGGACCGGACAGCTTCTGATGCCGCGCGGTCGGTCTGCATATTAAGCATTGTACATGAGACCGACCGGCTATAAATTTCCGATTCGCCATTTCCATTTGTTTTCCCAGCCCGACTTGCAATTCAGACCAGATCGCCACGAGACTAGAATTCCAAAGTCTGACATGGATTTGCCCCTCGGGGCAACCACAACCATACAGTGGCTAGCACTCACGTAAGCAAGTCATAACTTCAACACCAGCCAGAGGAACTTGGTCTGATGCTATTCTCCATGAAGACGGGTCTGCATACCTGGTGGTGCATTACTATCGTAAACCCGCTTGCCATTCTTGAAGGACCCGAAGTATATATAGAAATCAAGGGCAAAAATACTGCGCTACTTTCTACAATCAAGGAGGGCACTTTTACGTTTTGACATGGGCAACTTTACGAATATACCGGACAGAGCATCTACTCGTTAATTAATAAGTCGAAACCATGCTCTTCACAACGTCGTTGTTCGCCATCGCCCTGTTCCTCGGCCTCGCGGCTGCTGGGCCCATGGAGAAGCGCCAGATTTGCGATCCCACCAAGGGCGGCAGATGCCCTCCCGGTCAGCACTTGCCAGCACCACGGAGAATTCCCCAACACCGGATACTGCGTGTGAAGAGAATGGGATATTCTTGGGGCCATTTCGAACGTTTCCCGATATGTAGGTGTCGAGAGCGCAAGCAGGATTGAAGGAGGGGGGTATCATCCTGTGCAGACCATTACATTGTATGATACAAATGCTATACATACCGGAGACATATGGAATTTACAGAGACCGACCCCGTGATGCCTTTCTGATGGAATATCTCGCTGCCCTTTGTTTTCGAACCCTCATTGAACTCGTCCTTGATTGTTGATATCCCACTATAGGCGCTTGCGTTCCCCTCCTCCCAAGTCCTAGCAGCGCGGCGTCAATCCATCTGTAGCGCGCCTCATACTTCACCCACCGCTCGAGACCAGGCACGTGGATCCCTAGGCTAGGGAGCGCAAGGAGTGTCAACGTAGGGTTCGCGTCTTCACCACGACTTGCTTCTACGCTATAGAGAGCAGGTAGGGAATAGCGAATCTTGCCAGGAGCGTAGTACTTGAGAATCTGTTCCAGTCGCGCACGCTGTTTCGGAGGCAGCGCTCTCCGAAATGGCTTCGCATGCTGCGGGACGAGCGGCAGGATATGAAACCTGGCGGGCACGCACGCACTCACGCGGATCCAGTACCTACCGTCCCAAAGCTTGGCTGTCTTCCACGTTCGCCAATGACGATGGCGGCTGGTAGGCTCTTCTTCATCCTCAGCTACAGAAGAGATGCGATAATTGAGGTGTCCCGGAAGCTTTCGCTCTGGCAGAGACTTCATGGATGAATATGGAGCCCGGGACATGAACCATTTCGTACATGCGGGACCAATGATGGGATCAAAGGCGACACCGGCAATGGTGAATGCTTTTGGCTGTGCTGTGTTGGGATCCGCTGCAAGTTCTGGGAAAATTCTATCGATGACAGTGTCCAAATGTGTGACTGGAGGGGCATTGGTGTCTGGCGTAACGAATTCTATCAGTTTGCGAACCGCGAGGGCAGCGATCAGGCGCTGGTGGGGTTGACGAGATCGTGACCTCGCTTCGCCGAAGAGACGTCTTCTCCATTGCGAATGAGCGGGTCGAAAGGAAGGGGGCTCAACAAGCAAAGTACCCGCATTGGGGTCGAAATCGAGAATCGCAGCTTCTCGTATCAACCATCGTCGCGCCTCTGCTTCTTCAAGTCTTATGCGCTTCTTTGCTTCCCTTGACATGTCGAGAATGGCATCTTTCCGCAACTTTGCGGGTAGTGTGGTACGGTCCATGTGGCGAATGGCGTTTCTGGGTGTGAGGGTTGCATCTGCATTGGTAGGATCCTCAAACCATTTTATATCATTGGCCTCGCAAGTGGCAATGAGCCTGTCCTTGTCAAACTGGAGCAATGGTCGATAGATTGTTATGCCTCCGTCCTCACAGTTGAGTGGCGTCAAGTATGGCACACGAGGGTCAACATCTCGCAGTATGTGCCCGGGGAAGTGGGCCGACATGTCATTGATGCCAAGGCGCGACCTGATTCTGTCCCACGGCTCGGTTTCGGAATCGCTCTTCATCGTCCACCGAAGGCGCTTCATTTCTTTATTTGGCGGCTTGAAGCTGAGATACGGGTGTTGCTGCATTTGATCGTCCAAAAGCCCGCTCTTGTAGACTCCGTGCAAGTCGTAACATTCCGGTATCGCATTGGCTTCACGTATTCCTTGATAGCCTCGATATGAATGACCACTCATGTGCCGCATGAGCACTGTCTCGTATTGGTCATCTCGGTGATGGGCGAAGAACAAGCTATTGGCGTTAAAGCATCGGCAAGTCGAGCCGAGCATTCGGTAACGCAGAATTCGGGCGACGCTTTCGACATTGGGAAGACTGGCGGGATTTTGCCCATCCTGGACGAAATCTTTCCAGTTCAAAGGTTTCATGACAGCCCTGAGGCCCAACTTCTTCAGTTCTTGGGCGACTTTTGAAGCTTCGAGAGAGCTCTCCTGGCGCAATTTGTGGTCGACGATGATGGCAAAGGCGCTGTCGGCGGGGTTGTCGGCAATTCTGATACCGCGGTGCGTCTTGATGAGGGTCGAGAGTAGATATGCCATAGCCATGGAATCAACGCCGCCGCTTACGGCGATGGCTAAACACCATGGTTGATTAGTTGCGACCCCTGTAGAGACAGTTTTCTAGGTCATGGAGGGCTGGGGAAAGACGACATACCAACTCGCCGCGGCCGAGCATAGCGGATATTTTGGAACCGTGGGGGGCACACCGACTCGACGGCATCCCGAAACTCGGCCAAGGAGATGGGCTTCGGGCCATGGTGAAGGACGCGATTCGGAAAGCTCATTCCATCCCAGACGTGGCCAACTGGTCAGGTGCGAGGAGTTTGATGCTCTTATGACAGTAAATCGCCCTTCTGTTTTGGGTCTAGTTGCTACCGCATGATCAAAAACCTGTCATCATGACTCGACTCGGCTCGACTTTATCAGACGACTTGCTCTGTGCCCATGCACGAGAGTCAGGCCGTCAGGCCACACACTCCGGAGAGGCCTCAGCAGACCCGCGCCGGACCCGCAGCCCTGTCTGCCTTGTCCCATGAGCTCCTGCCATTCCAGATTTGCCACGGCATCTATCCCAATCGGGGACTTATTAGGGACTCGAGCCTAGAATGCTAGAATGCTAGAATGCCTTGCCATCCAATCAACGGGGGGCAATAATGATACGTCCGTACAGTTACTGTACTCCGTACTCCGTAGATAGACATGGTAATCATCGTGCTTGCGCCTGGTGGGTGCATCCCCGCCTGCCAAGTTGAGTGCCGGCTCAACTAGTGCTGGTGCACATCCAAGGAACGAGGCACAACCAATCGTCTCGTCGTTTCAATCATTTCCTCGTTTCCTCGTTTCCTCGTTTCGTCCTCTCCTCCTCCTCGTCCTCCTCCGCTGCTCCTTCCCGTACCTGCTGGTTCACCTCACCACATTTTCATGCTTTCTTTCCTTCGCCCTTTTGCTCTTCGTAATCAGTCTTCTCATGCCCATCATGCTCATCAGCTTGCGCTTGTAGCCTCCCACCATCGCACGACTCGGCTCGACTCGACTTGCCTACTACCTATTACTTCCTACCTATCACTCTCTGTCGCAACCAACTTGATGCTGTTTGACGCCTTCGAGCACAGCTGCCGCTCATGGTTTCCCAACCCCATCAGCCGTCACCTGCCTCCACCACCGCCTTAGACGTCACCACCTCATCCCGCCGCTCCAACCACCAACATCAATACTCGTCCGCATCAGTCGTCTCACGGCCCTCGCTCTCCCGCACCAAACGCTACAACCGGTCGCACATTGGCGGTGCTTCCTTCGCGCCCCAGAATGAGTTTCCCGTCTTTGCGCACAGCGGCGACGTCGAAATCATCATTCGTGTGGGCGCTGGCGCGGATGGTGCCGAGAATAGTTATCTCTTGCACCGACACACCTTGACCAGATGCAGTGGTTTCTTTGAAGCGAGTACATCTTCCGAGTGGTCCAAAGCCCGGCCACTGCTGGCCGGTGGTAACGAGCTGGCTCGTATCGGCGAGGACCCTTCTTCTGCACTCGACGTCTCAGATTCGGATAGGTTCGCAGTCGGTGGTGGTGCGAATAAATCTGGTTCGACGACTCCAAGAAGGAGATGGAAGTATGAACTGGATGCCGGGGCAGGCGATGGGGACATCCCCATGTTGGTCCAGAGGGACAATTCGCCAACAGGAGCCCGAGACAACTGTCGGCCATCTTTTCCATCCTTATTCGGTCCTGGTCCTGGTCCTGGTCCTGGTTCTGGTTCTGGTTCTGGTGGTCCTGCATCCAATTCTAATAAATCCAGCTCACGACCCAAAAACGGTCCGCCAACAACAAATCACGTTTCCTTCTCTCGCTCTGTTGCGAACCTCGCCATAACGCAACGTCTCTCCCAAGCGGACGAAGACCTCTTGCGCGACTACGACAATCTCTTCCGCATCTTCTACAACTATCCTCCCGTGCTAGACGGCGTCAATGTCGCAGACGCCTATGTGCAGTGCAAGTCGCTCCTGGCCTTGGCAGATCAATACGACGCCCTGGCCGTCGTGGGGCCCCGAGTCGACCATCACCTGCTCCAGTTTCAATCAAGGCTGTGGAAGCAGATTGCCAAATATCCAATTTCATATCTTCGCCTCGGCTACCTCGCCCGCAGCAAAGTCATCTTCCAGGAAGCTCTGATCCACGTCGTGGGTCAATGGCCCCTGGGAGAGCGCAGCCTCCGCGCCGCCTTGCCCGACATTGTCCTTGACATTATCGAAGACAAGGTAGACGAGCTGGAGGAGATTGTCAGCCGCGTCGAAGGCCGGCTTTTTCGTCTCAACCTCACCACAAGCAAGGGGGAGCGCGTCACACCCGGCAACAACTACCTGGACTGGCTCGTAGTCAGTCTGTTCCGACAATGGCTCGCCGACAACACCTCGCCTCAACCACCGCCCGGGCGAAACACCGGCAGCAGCAGCAGGGGCAGCAACAACCACAGCCACAGTAACAATAACAACAACAACAACGACAACCATCACCCACCGTCAGCCTTGCCTCCCCCCGTCCCGCCCCTCACCTCGATTGGGCGCGCCTATCGCACCCTCGGTTCCGGCAACTCGAGCGCCTTTCTCAACCACGACGACTGCAAAAAGTTTCTCAAACTCACCCCCGAGCTCTACAGCCGCGATAACATCCGCCGCTTCGAGAAGCGCATGGACGAGCTCAAAGCCATGGCGCGGGATCTCGTTCGTCCCCTCCTAGGCAGCGGTCTCGAGCTCGACATGGCCGGCTCAAGTCGCACCTCAGACGGCATCACCTACCTCACTTGCACCGCAGTGGGAAACCGCGATCTCCCCTGGCCCGTCGACAGCTAAATAATTACCAGCATCCCTTCGTCTACCAAGCAAGTTCCGAAACCCACACACTACAGGAAATGGCAATGAGAATATATCGGCACATTTATATAATCATCATTTTATTCCTATTTTTTCCTTCTTCTCTTTCTCTTTTTTAAAAAAACAAACCTCAGGATACCCCCTCAAAGGCTGGATCTCCTTTTTCTTCTTCTTATCCATGCAAGATTCGTCCTGTTGCCCTACCACGTTCTTGTATGAAACGACTTTATGAAACGAAATGAAGTACAGTCTAGTCTGTCTGTCTGTCTGTCTGTCAGGCCAGTTAGTCACCATGTAACGATGTACGATGGGCCGTGCCTACGAATAAATAGTGGAACTTGTACAAATTGGACTTGCCATCATTCAACTGACATGGTGATTGTTTTGTATTCCATTCTGGGCCTCGGACGGAATCCAGATGCAGGTACCGGCTGACACGGGGGTGTCCGAACTGTACATGACGAGCAAGTGATAGCATCTACTCCGTACATAGATGAGTTGAAATCCAACACCTAGGTAAACAGAAGCGAAAGGGGAAAAGGTTTAGTAAATAAATAAAAATAAGAGTGTGGAGAGAGGAGAGAGGACAACGAGCGAAGAATGACAAAGGAAGAGAAGGGGACTGATTCTGTAAAAAGGCCTTTTCCTCCTTCTCAACAGCCATAGGCACGCGTCAAAGTCCTATCGTAAGTGGTGCAGAGGTGCACACATCAATCAGCCGGAGCGACATTGATTTGGTTCGCAATCTTTGACAACCAACATAGATTCGTCTTCAAAGTCCAAGTCCAAGTCCATTTTAGGTCCAGTGTTTACCACCTTTCCATTGCCTTCAACGCTACAATACCCCTTATTTCCAAACGTGCTCGAGCCACACTCTTATCAGCACATAAATTCTTTTTTAATGAAATCATTACCAATCTCGTGCAGATTCGTGTGCTTTCTATTCAGGCTTTCTGCTGTGTGTCGTGGCTTACTCTTTGCCAACATATAGCTCGACATCTCCCGATATGCTGCCCATGTGAGCGAAAGAATTGCCCTTGCCCTTCTCGCCTTCCACCCTCTTCGGTATTCCTCGGCTTGAGTGCGTGATCTTGACATCTTGACCCTTGGCAGTTATGCTTCCAGAGATGGATTCTGCCTTGAACCTTCCCGTCCAGCTGCTAGGGTAAAGCAATTTGATGTCGCCGCTGGTACTCCCGTGCCTGGTTTGCAACTCTGACAAGGGAGGCCCGTCAGCGGTTCTTCGGGCCTCAGTATCCGTCATGAATGTTTTCTCGTCGGCACCAAGTTGAATCACCAATGGTCTGAGCACAGTAACTGTGGTGGTTCCACTCGTTGTTTCGGTATGGAGGTCACTTCTCTCGGAGCCCTTGGTAAGCAATGGCAGAAGTTTGAGAGTCAAGTCACCGGATGCAGACTGGAAATCGGCGCGTGAGGTCATTGCAACATCTGCATGGACATTTCCAGATAAAGTCTCGACCTTGACGACATAGTCTCGAGCTGGCAGCTTCTTACCAGACTTTTTGCCATCGACTGCAAAAGCTAATGACTCCTTTATTCTGACATTTCCAGAGATCGAGTCAACGGAAAGCATTGCCTGTCTGGCGGATTCCTTGTCGGCAGATTTGGGCAAAACCTCTACATAAACATTCCCCGATGCAGACCCCACCTTGAGCAAGTCATGAAGAGGAAACCAGCCCTTGACATCGCCACTGACAGTCTGAACGACGATTCGTCGGGATTGCAGACTGTATGGGAAAACGTTGTCGTCTTCAATGATGTCAGCGAGTGGTGTGTTGACATTGCCAACCACAGTTTTGATAATGGGTCCGTCAACGGCACCCATAGCAAGACCTTCCGCGAGCTCAACATCAAGATGAACCACGTCAAGGCCCAGGCTATCAATGTAACTGTTTTGGGGTACATGGACAGTCACACGCATCTGGATGCAAGGTGCTTCGCCATTATACTCCCACCAATCCAAGACATGGGGTGTGATAATCTTGATGGCCTGTTTGCCGTCATCTTCGATAGCGATGATTGTATCGGCGGTCAGCTTTTCGTCATTAGAGATGATTTCAATCTCAACACTGCCCCTCTTCGAATTCTCCCCAGACGGGCAAATGAGGACTTGTCCAGAAATATTCGGTGTGCGGCCTTTGCGGTGGCTATTCCTTCCAGGTCTCTGTTCGATGCTCAGTGTGTAGCCGCTGTCGAATGTGATATCTGATAAAATCTTGTCAAATTTGTGTGGGGTGTTCCGGCACTGGTCGCTGGGCCGCCATTCTAGATCGCGTTGGCCGCCCATCTTTGGTTGTCTGACTTGGTCCTGATCGATGATGCCCTTGAGAGTTTGTTGAGCCGGTGAGTTAGCTAGGATTCGAGACCCGGTGAAGAATATGACTGACAATGGTATCAAGATGTGATCAATTCCCCTGGAAGCCGCGCAGATGAGCAGTAGTAACAACATCACTGTGTGGAGAAAGGCTTCTGAGGTGTGTTCATGTGGTTGTTTCTTTACCTGGAGGAGCAAGGCTAGGTGTGTCTTTATAACACAGAAGAAGTATGACATGGCCGTGTACCACGGACAGCATACGAGGTAGTGCGTCAAAGAAGAAGTGACAAGTTTCAACTCACCTTGGGGTGTCTGGAGCGTCCGCCGCTGCTAAGGGATACGCTACCAAGGATTGCAAAGAAGATGGACAAGAAGACAGCAATACCTAGGAGGGTTTTGACCTTGCCTCGCATCTGAAGAGAGTGGGTCGCGTTTTTAACTCTTTGCCATCGAGACTTGGAAAGTCCATTAGGCGATCCACCCATAGACTGAGGCTGACGAGGCAGAAGCGCTTGATGCTCTTCGGAAAAACCCATGTTATCCGAGTCGACGTTGTCGTCGTCGTCGTTTGTATTACCAGAATGGGGAGGTACGAAGGTCTGATAGCCCCGGAAGCACACACCCGAAGGAGACGATGGGGACGGTGAGTAGGCAGGTGGCGCGTCCAGATGGCTCTGATTATGTGTCCGCGATTGAGAGTCGGCGTGGTTCAAGGCAGATGATCTTGCTAATGCAGTTGTTTCGGATGAATTACAACGAGAAGGGAGCCGGATGCTGTGTTCGGTGAGCAACAGAGGACTTTCTTCCTCAACGCCCCTGCGGTATTTATGGGTGGGTGAGCTGACGATTGTCATATAATTACTGGCTGGCGTGGGTGACGTCGCATTGCCCACGTAAGCAGCTGAGGAAGCGTGTGCAGAAGCAGATGTAGATCCACATGTAGATCCAGATGCAGCTTGTTCTGCGTGTGTCATAAAGTACGGAGCTCTTGATGAGGCGTGACGGGAGCCGTTGTTCATCGAGCGTTCCAGCCCAGCTTTTGCCTCCTTCGCCTTGTCCGCGCTTTCGTCGGCCGGCAGGGTTGGGTCCTCAACAAGCACATTAGGCACGAAAGGGACGTTTGACGACGTCCACTGGTGTCGCTGCTGCGGGAGATGGCCTTGTCCAGGAATATAGGGCTGTGATGATGATGCTGCTACAGACGTCCCGGACGCGTGGAAGTAACCATCAGTGGGTGACAAGGCATCATCGCGGTCGTCATCCGAGACGGAGGCGCCGTCATGACCCATTTCGGAGTACATATTGTCTGAGTGCGGAACCGGCATTGTGATGGCGAGCCAGGCACTCGTGTACGCGTTATGGAAGGAAGAAAAGCAAAAAGACGCCGAGATGGAGGATATCAAGTGCACATACCCAAAAGCCCATCAATTAAATTGGTCCCGGTGCCAGTCCGTCGTCATCGTCGTCGTCGTCGTCGTCGTCGTCGTCGTCGTCAGCTACCTAGGTACTTGGAATGGAGACCCTTGCGAAGGCAAAGCAGCAGTGTCAGGGAGAGCGCCCTTGAAGCCTAGGATGTATGAGGGCAACGCGCACTAACTAGGATAAAACCCTCTGTAAGATAACAGGTGGATATAATATATTAGAAGTACCTCTATAGACTAGTTATTACTATAGTGTACTATATACCTTTTAGGTATAAAAGGTAGCTACTATCTATACCTCTAATTAACTAAATTAAATGTTTTTTATAATTTATATTTATTCTTACTTCAATAGTTATAAGCCTAGGAGGCTTTAATTACCTTTATTATTAATTATTATTAAAGATATAAGCTTTATTAGATATTATTAATTTATACTTATAAATATTAAGAAATAATTACCCTTTATTATATTAATTAGTTAAAATACTTATTTTATACTTTAATTAACTAATATATTCCCCTTTATAATATCTAAAGAAACTTTAAATATAGTATTATTATTAGAGGAAAATTAGATTAAATAGTATACTTAAGTTAAGAATTACATAGAATCCTATAAGGTCTAGTAATATATTAACTTAAATAAGGTTAAATTACTTAAAGAACTTATAATACTTATACACTTATTAAGGGGTTTAAGACTAAAGATTATAATAAATAACCCTAATACTCTTAAAGATTAAAAGCTTACTTATAAAAATATAAAAAACTAATTTAACTTTAAATATAAAGAACTTTAATTTAATCTTATAAAGTATATAAACCTATTAAAGTAAATACTAAAGATTAAGAAATATATTTATAAAACCTTTTTAAAGAATATATAACATTCCCTTAACTTTAATACTAAGGTAAAGAAAAAGAAGTTAATTTAATATTATACTTATAGAATACTTAAGCTTCTTTATAACTAATATAAGCTAAATACTAAGAAAATACTTATTCTTATAGAAAACTATCTTAATAATTATCTATAAGCTAAAGGTACTTATTGTGAGAACAATGATAGCTAGGCAAGAGGTATAGGGGCTCTAGTATATTAACTAAAGCTTGCTAGGTCTAAGTGTGTTATGCGTGCAAGTCACTAGCTTATAGCTAGTGGCTTGCTAGTGTTACGTAGACCTAGCCCTAGGGTATAGCCTGTCTATAAGGCACGCTAGTAATATGCCTATATTATAAGTAAGGCCTTATAATTATCTCCTTACTTATAGCTAGGCTCCTAAATAGCTTTTACTAGCTCCTATATAGCTATTTACTAACTAGCTACTATATTAAAATAATAATAAATAATAATAGTATTTTAGTATAAATTCTCCTATAATACACTATTATCTTATAGACTTTTCCCTTTTATATTTATAGTTAACTTTTTAAAACTATTATAATATCTTAAGTTACTATTATATTCCCCTTATTACTTACCTTAGTTTTATTATAGATAAGGAATTAATTTACTTAAAGGAGTGCTTCTATATATATTACTTATACACTAGATATACTAAGTTTAAGAAAAGCCCCCTATTAGCGCCTAAACTTCCCTAGATTAACTACTAATTCCCTAGCCTAATATTTACTACTATAATAGTAGAGTATTCTAAATATTATATCTAGTATTATAAGCATAGAGATACTTATAATACTATTAGTATACTACTATTTCTCTATCTTTTAGTACCTTATTACTAATATTTCTATATAGTATATAGCTATAATAAAGGGTGATTTTTTAGATTTATTAATACTCCTAAAATAAGTAAAAACTCTTATAAGTGCCCTTAGTAGTATAAAGCTAGATAACCTAAATAACTATTTATTTTCTAAGGAGACTTACTTTAGTTTTACTAAGGCCTATCTTAATTTAATAATAGGTTTTAATTATACTAATATAGTATACTATATTATATTTAGACTTACTAAGGCTACTAAGGTTTACTAGGTTTATTTTTTCCTTACTTATATACTAGTTTTTTACTTATATTTTAGGGTAAGAAGTATTAATTTTATATAACTAGTATATTATTTCTTAATAGTAACTTTTTCTTACTATATTTCTAGCTTTTATCCTAAGGGTAGTACGTACTCTATTCCCTTTTATTACTTATTTACTAACTTTTTATAGGTATAATACTATAAACTCTTCTATACCTAGAAGGTAAGGGTTACTTTATATTTATAGTCTTATAACCTAGGTTTTATACCTTAGGGTATAGTAAAGTATTACTTTTCCTAGGTAATAAGGGACCTAATTAGTAAGGATAAGAATAGTATAAAGTATCTTATTTAGAATAGTTAGGTTTTAAGCTATATAAGGGCTATAATAAAGGGATTTCCCTTAACTTTTCTTACTCTTTAGGTATATTTTTATTTATTTTTTAGTAAGTAATCTAAGGTTTCTTAGTTTAGAGTGTAATAGTAACTAGTAAGGCTAGGCCTTTTTTATAGGAATATTATATCTCTTTACCTATAACTTACTTATATCTTACTATCTCTCTTATAGGATTTACTTTAGTAAAACACCTAAATTATATATTATATACCTTTTATATCTTTAGCTAGGACTTATTAGTTATATTTACTTAGCTAACCCTTCTATTTTACTAGGTATTTATTACCTTTATAGGTCTTCCTATAGTCCTTAATTTCCTTTACTTTATACTTATTTTCTTTATCTTTAAGGTCTAGTATTAGTATTTCCTTATCCCTAGTGTTTTTATAGTAATTTTATAGCTCTAGTAAACTAATATAGAATATATTATATAGCTAACTATACTTTTTAGGTAATGCTAGTTAGTATGCTTATTTTCCTATAGTATTAAGTACTTAAAATAGTCTAATAAATCTAAGGATTAGCTTTTATTTTATATCCTTAAGTCTAATATTCTTTACTAATAGTACTATAAAGTTACCTCTTTTTAAGGTTAATAGCTAGTAGTGCTTATTATAGTACTTTACCTAGGTTTTAGTAGCTTTTACCTAGTTTTCCTTTAGTTACTTCCTAACTTTATATAACTTTATAATATATATATAGGCTTTTAGTACCTTCCCTTTCTTAATTTTATCCCTAAGAGCTAGGTAAAACTTAAGTAAATAGCCTATAAGGAAGTAGTTTAAAGAGTAACCTATAGTCTTATTAACTATATTATTATATATAAATTAGGCTACTAGAAGTAGCTTTAGCTATATTTACTAGTTTTTTATAATAAAGTATTAGAGGTAATGTGTCACGGCTTGTACCGCTAGGTCTAATATAAACGAAGTGAAGGCTAAGATTCGCAGTCGCCACTAGAAAGATACTAGCTAGGGCTTAGTGCATAAAGGTTTTAATCTCTAACCTACCACATATAATATACGCTATCCTTAATAAATACCCTGCTTAACAAACACATAGCTATCTTATAGCTAGCTAGCCTCTTTATTATTAGAGTGGCCTAAAGGTTCTCTAAAGATTTACTATTATAAATGTCCTATCTCTGTTCTCTGCGCTCCTAATATAATACCCCCCTAATATATAATTAACCTTAATTATAAAAAGAGCTACTTACTTAGGGCGTAGATATTATAATAGAGCTTATAAAGAAAATAAGATAAGGAACCTTATATCTAGATATATAGGTAAAAAAACAATAATAATAATACCACTAATTATAAATAACCCCCCTTATTATAGGTAGTAATATCTAAATAGCAGCCTATATATAGCTTTAATGTAGCGAAATAAATATTATTACCTATTACATAGCTAGACTAAAAAAAATAGATAACCTATATTAATTTTTATAATTAGTTTAAAGAAACAGGGTACCTAATACTATGGTTCTAAATAGTCTAACTAGAGGGCTTATATTATGGTTACTGTGAGTTCGCAGCTATTAGGCATGCGTGCAAGTGGCAAAGCTAATGGTTGTTATTATGATTTATAGATCACTCACCTGTGGTACGTTAGATCACTTAAGGGGTCTAGGGTTAATATAAAAGAGACTAATTTTCTCCCCCTTTTACATACTTCCTTTCTCTTATAATATCCCTTAACCTTATAAGTTACCCTTACTAGCTAAGTAATAGCTCTCTTACTACTATTATATAGTAGTTACTAACCTTCTTTAGTCTCTAATTATTATTATTACCTACTATTATTTATCTTTATCCTTTATCTTTATCTAGATTATTAGTTTATTCCCTTTTAAACATAATTTCTTTATTTAGTCTATTATAGCTAACTTATAGCTAGTTAACTATATCTAATACTTATATTAGGACTCTGCTTTCTCTAGTAGCTTTAAAAGGTTAAGCTACTAGAAAGTCTTCTAAGAAATCTCTTACTAAGTCTCCTTAAAAGCGCTTAGCTTCTAAAATCTTGATATAAGTTTACTATATCCTTATAGTATATTTATTACTAACTTATTACTAGCGGAATAATAGGAAAGAAAATTCTATATATACGCTGCTCTTAGTAAGTAGTAATATAGAATATCCTACTAAAAAACAGTAGCTATAATATTCCTAAATATCTTATTAATAAGAAAACCTTCCCTATAGAATATAATAAATCTATAAGTATAACTTCTTTACTTGCTTATTACTTTTATATTACTAATATCTAATAGGCTACTTAATAAAATATACTTATTACTTCTATAATAATAAAAACTATATTTTAGTATATCTCTCTTATCTAGAAACTACTTACTTATTACTAATATACTACTAGTGCCTAGCTTAAATTACATAGCTTTATAATAAGCTATTTAAACTTATTAAAGCTACTCCTAAAGGTAGCTATTACTATTAGGATAAAGTAAGTATAATTTTACTACCTAGACACTAGATTACTACTAACTTATTACTAGTCTATTATAAAAGTAAAGAAAAAGCTATAGAATACTATCCTATCTTATAAAAATTCTAATAAGTATAGATATATTTATTATACCTAAATAACTACTAATACTACTTATAAAGTAAAATATAATAAATATACTATAATAGCGCTACTAAGTAATACTATAAACCTTAAGATATAAATTAATATTTTAAACTCTCTTTGCTTTATAGCCTAGAATATCCTAATAGTAAGCTCTCTTAATATATATAGCTAATACTTAACTAACTTACTAGTAGTTTATACCTAATACTACTAATTTACTTACTTATATTAGTCCTATTAAGCTCCCTAGTAAACTTTAGGTCTATATATATAAAGAGGGGGATTCTAATAATAAAGATACTCCTAAGGCCTTTACCCTCTTAGCTACTATAGCTACTACTACTACTAAGGAAATAGCAGTTACTATAGCTAACTTTATTATAGAGGAGTAAGTGCTTAGTAGCTACGTAATAGATTAAGTAATTTAACTTTTATTTTCTAACTTCTTACTATATTAACTTACAAACTATAACTACTTTATAATAACCTTACTATTTAACTATTACTTATAATCTTTAATAATATCCCTTATTATAAAATCCCTCTTTAGTACCTATAAGTTTTCTAATGTATTATAGCCTTTTTACTTAACTAGATATTTGTGTTATCTCCTGTTATAGTAATGTAAAATAATTCTCTTAACTTTAAACTCCTATTTATTATCTTTAAGGTTATCTTATAATAAGGATATATCTTCTATATTAGTTAGGTCCCCTTTAAAAGGCTTAAGACTAGTAATATTAAATATATTATATAAATAAGTCCTAGGTAGTAACCTTAATTAATACGCTAATCTATAACTTCTAATTACCTTTTTAATCTTATAGGGGCCTAGGTACTTTATAGCTAGCTTTTTACTAGGTTATCTTAGGTTAATATTCTTTATTAATAATAAAATATAATTACTAACTTTAAACCTTATTAGAGTTCTTTTCTAATTATAATATTTCTTATACTAAGTCTATAAGTCACTTAAAAGCTATTTAATTATAGTGTGATTTTCTCTTAGTGCTAAGACTTCACTTTTAGCTTAATTATTTACTAAAGGGATATCTATAACTACTTATTACAGACCTCTAGGATTGTAACCTTATAACGCCTCCGCTAGTGTGTAGCTATGCGTTATATAATTGCTTATATTATACGTAAATTACGCTAATAATAAGTTATTTACCTAATTAGTCTATTTAGCACAAGCAAAAGCCCTTAAATAATTGTCTAAAACTTAGTTTAGACATTCTATCTAGCTATCTATTTAGGGATAAAAAGCAATACTTAATAGCTACTTAGTTATAAGAAGGTAATAGAAAGTTATCTAGAAACCACTAGTAAATATAAAACCTTAGTCTATTATAATACCTTCTAGAGCTCTATAGTCTCTAAAAACATATTCTAAGAATATAGTTACTAGCCTATTGCTAGTTAGTTATATTAAAATAGGAATATAAATACTATATTTTGTAAAATAGTTAATAATAACTAAAATCGCGTTATAAGTCTAGTTTAAGTCTTTTACTAGTGGAAGCCTAGTAATAAAATCTATTAATAATTCTTAAAAAGGGCAATTAGGTACTAGCAGCGTAGCTAGCTTGCTATATAGTTTATAATGCCTTGGTTTTAAAGTCTAATAACTTATATAAGTGCTAATATATACCTTTATATCTTTCTTTATTATTAGCTAATAGTATTAGTTTATAACTTAATAAAGAGTCTTACTTACTCCTTAATGCCTAGTAGTAGGGTTATTATACGTTAGTAGTAAAATTTCTTTTCTTATTCCCTAAGGGATAAAAACATAATTCTTAAATATTAATAGCTTAGAGGGTCCTATAGACTATATCTATAACGCTACTAAATCGCTGCTTTTAAGTAACTTCTTTTAACCTATAGTAAAGTTATTGCCTTGCTATGCTTTATATAATAAGACTTAAATTAGGACTTCTAATTCTAAGCTCCTTTCTAGAAAGCTAGAGTTAAACTTAGAAGAGGTTCTCTAGATAGATTAGATCCTAGCTATAATATCTCTATAAGTAATTAGTTTGCTAGATACCTCTAGTCTTATAGGGGAATAAATAAGTAATGGTTTTAAGGGGCGCCCTTACTACTTACTAGTAATTACCTATGCTAGTCTACCCCTTTTAGTAGTGGCTAGTCTAATAGGAAAATTAAAACAGCTAAGCAACGAACGTAATATAAACTAGGTGCTAGTAGTACTACTATAGCTACCTTATTACTTACTAAAAAAAGTATTAAATAACCTTACTAATATACCTCTTCTAAGCGTATTTAGATTATTAGGCTCCTTAAAAATACAGTTAAGTTATGATTTTTTAAAACCCTAGATATTAATAGTATTATCACAGTGTCTTCATAACTAACTATTAGTTACACTAAACAATGTTTTTATAGAACCTATAGCGCTAGTAGTGTTACTATAGTGTTCCTATTGCTTAGTATTTATAAATTTAGATAAAAAGGTAGGGAGCTATATAGTTACTACTTTTACTTTCCTTATCTTACTTATAAAATCTAGTCTTCTTAATAGGGGATTAGCAGGATTTAATTTCCCTGCATAATATATAATCTTAAAGTTAAATAGATAAAGCTTATTAAGCGTAGTTACTTACCTACTAGTAAGCTTAGGCTTTATAGCTAGGTACTTATAGTTTAAATAGTCTATAACAACCTTAATTATATAAGCTAAGTAAGCAAGGTAATATCTCTATGCCTAAAAAGCCTCTTAAATAGCTAATAATTCGCTATTAGGTATTGTATAGTGTAATTTAGCATTAGTTATTTTCCTTAACATAAACGCAACTAGGTGCTAGTAACCTAGCACTAACATTGTAAGTATAGCCCTAATCACATATCTAGATGCATCTGTCTCCACTCTAAGATATATAAGTGAATTAAAATATACTAAAATTAGCGCTTCTTAAAATCTTTACTAAAGTTCTCTAAACGCTACTAACTTATAGGGTTCTAGGTTAAATATTACTAGTTACTTCCCTCTAAGGCAATCTATTAATAGAATAATAACTTTACTATACTATTTAATAAAATAGCAATAAAATCCGGTAAAACTAAGAAATAACTAAATATTAAATACGCTGCGTGGTATTAGCTATATCGTAATTGCTTTAACCCTTGCTAGATCTATTATAATACCTCTTAGTAATATCTTAAAGCCTAAGAATTTAACCTTTATAACTAAAAATTAATGC
The DNA here is from genome assembly GCA_000729825.1 of Epichloe sp. AL9924. Classification (NCBI taxonomy): domain Eukaryota; kingdom Fungi; phylum Ascomycota; class Sordariomycetes; order Hypocreales; family Clavicipitaceae; genus Epichloe; species Epichloe sp. AL9924. The sequence continues at coordinate 17,059 of JFGW01000255.1, read as the reverse complement.
TTTGTAAGGTTAATAAAAAGGCTTATATCTTTAAGCCTATGTAGGATTTGTTTAACATAATCTATATGCTCCTTAACTACACTACTATATATTAGCGTGTTATCTAGGTAAATAATGTAGGTCTTATTAACAAGACCTTTAAGTGTATTATTAATATACTCCTAAAAAGTCACTAGTGTATTAACTAGTCTAAATAGTATAATAAGATATTTAAAGTAGCTATAGTAATAATAGAAAGCTATCTTTTACTTATTACCTAAGCGGATATATAGCTAGTGGTATGTATCTTTAAGATTAAGGACTATAAAAATAACTACGCCTACTAATTAATTAAGAATTTTAGTAATAAGAGGCAAAGGGGCCTTATCCTTAATTATAATCTTGTTTAAGCCCCTATAATCCACGTAAAGCCTTAATTTTCCTCCTTTCTTTAGAATAAATAAAATTAGAGCTCTAGCTAGGCTAACTAATCTTCTAATCTACCCTTTAAGCTACGTACTTATAAGGTACTCCCTAAGAACTTATAGCTCTTTTTTAGCTAAATTATATATAGGCCCCTAAGGTAGTGTTTTCCCTTCTTCTAATTTAATTATATAAGTGTAACCTCCTAGTTTAGGAAGCTTACCCGCTAGCTCTTTAGAAAAAATATCTATAAACTCCTTATATTTATCTAGAATTATTAGTATAAGACGCTTAGTACTCTTGCCCTAATTTAATATAGCTTCTTTACTACTTGTGTTTCCTAAAATTAGCATAATTATAATACCTTGCTTTTTCTACTATAAGTAAGCGTATTTTAGTAATATTATAGCGTCTTTGCTATTTATTTATCCTTCTATTACTACTAAGTTCTCTAATTAACCTTTATCCCTTTCTTTTAGAACTATTAGCTTAATCTTTATTACTCTAAATAATAATATAACTACTACTAGTTTTTTCTCCCTATATATTTACTACTTTCTATAAGTAAAGGAGAGACGCTCTCTAGTTACTAAATACCTCTAGAATCCCTACTCCTAATATATAATTATAGGTAAGTATTCTCTAATCTAGTCTATACCTAGTATTATCCCTTCTCCTATATTAGTAATATAGTAGCTAACTTAGTAAAACTTTGTAAATCCTATACTATCTGTTACTTTTATTAATTTTTATAAAATTCCTTAATATAAAATCACTTTTTAGCTTACACTCTCTAGTATCTAGTCTAATTATATTACACTCTTATAATCCTTTTTTGTTAATAATTTAGGATAAATTATTAAAAACTATACACCTATGTTAAATAGCGCTTATATAGCTGACCACTAGTTATCTTATTATAGAGATACCTATATTCTTATTCTATTATCTATAAGGTATTCCACGGTAAGATTGTATTCCTAGGTCTATGCTAATTAAACTAGTATTATATTAGGAGACATAGCTTTATTACTACTCTTATTATGTTTTTCTATTATATGCTTATTGCTTTTATAGGTAGAATAGTCTAGTGCCTAATAAGTTAGTATAGTATATCTAGGCTTTCTATATTTAAAGCACACTAGGGATAATTTTTTCCTTTAATCCTTACTTTATTACTATACCCTATCTATAGGTAATATAAAGCGTTGCCTTTTCTTTTTATAGTCTTAACTTTTTTTATTACTTTAGCCTAAATTTATCATAACCTTTGCTTTCTTACCCTAGCCTTATAACTAGCTCTATAATATTAGAAACTCTTAGCTAATTATCTACTTCCTTATAGCGTTATTTAAGCTATTTAGAAAGATAGTAATTCTTAGGTATATAGGAATTGCCTTAGGTAATTTAGCTTCTACCTTAGTCTAAGCTCTTATAAAGGCTTAAAATAATTAGTTATCCCTTTGCCTAAGATTTAGTAAAGTTCTTATTACTTCTAAGCACCTTGCATTCTTATCTATTGTTTTAGTCTTTAGCTAATTAAGAAAACCTATCTATATAAGTGACGTGTAATCTATATGCCTATTCACAGCTATATAACGCATCTATTATTGCTTTACATTATTAGCTAGGTAGCTACTTATATACACTACCTTAGTTATATTATTCCTAAAGGTATAATAGTCTAATTTAAATAACACGTTTAAATCTACTAGGAAATTATAGAGGTTCTTATATATGTCCCCTTTATACATAGGTATTTTTATTTGTATTTTAATAAGATTACTTTACTATATAATTACTACTAAATTACTATAGACTACTAGTAAAACTATAGTTAAAGTTTAAGGGGTAATTATAAGTCCCTAAGGAGGTCTAGCTAATAATAGATTTGCCTTAATCTCCTTAATTTATGCCTTAATTTGTAAAATCTCCTATCTTCTTTATACACATAGTAGCTTAGCTTATATAACCTTATAGTGTCTCTATAATACTCTATTATTATTATTCACATTACCTACGCCTTTATCTAGATTAGGGACTAGTGGCGTTTATTATACCCTATTATTATCTATTGTTCTAGACTATAGGGGTTCTCTATCCTATAACTAATTATTCATACCTTTATTATTATAAGGTGCTAGCGTGTTTTATGTAAACCTTTGTAGTATTAGCTATATAATAATCTAGCTAATAGTTTGTTTCCCTTAAAGGTTTAGAGATTAATTTATTATAGCTTATACTACTAAGTCTAATATAAACAAAGTAAAGGCTAAGATTCATAGTTACTACTAGAAAGATGCTAGCTAGGGCCTAGTATATAAAGGTTTTAATCTCTAACCTGCTATATATAATATGCGCTATCCTTAATAAATACCCCGCTTAATAAACATGTGGCTATCTCGTAGCTAGCTAGCCTCTTTATTATTAGAGCGGCCCGAAGGTTCTCCAAAGATCCACTATTATAAACGTCCTGTCTCCGTCCTCTGCGCTCCTAACATAATGCTTAAGCACTTAGTTTATTCTCTTTATTTACCTATTAGTTTAGGGGTAAAACACTATAAAAAGCCTTTACTTTATATATAATAAGTAATATAGGTTTAACTAGAATTAGCTTATAAAGACTAATCCCCTATTAGGTATAATACCCTCTAGTGCCCTAAATTATAGTTTAATCTCCCTATAGAAAAGCTTTACTAATTTAGCTATATTAATAGTAGTAGTTATAGGTAGGAAAATAGAGTACTTAATAAATTAGTCTATAATCACTAGGATTATATTAGTTTCTTACTTATTAGCTTATATAATAAGTAATCCTATAATAAAGTCTATTAAGATCTTTACTTATAGTTACCTTAGTATTAGTAGTAATTTAAGGCTTTTATATAAGTAATACTATCTAGCTACTACCTATTAGTAAACCCTATAGCTTATAATATAATCTAAAATAAACTTACTTATAGCTAGGTACTAGAAGTAATACTTTAATAGCTTAAGAGTATACTTAGTCTTAAAGTAACTTACTAGTAAATTATTATAGTATAGCTATAAAAGCTTTTATTATAAGATAGGCTCCTAGGGAATAACTACCTAGTCTTAGTATATTAAAAGACCCCTTATACTATATAACTATAGACTAGCCTTTCCCTTCCCTTTTACTAAGGAGTTATTAGTTTTACTATTTTACCTCTATAAATCTAGGTCTTAATCCTATGCCTTCTATAGTAATTATACTAATAGTTTATTTACCTTAGATTAGTAAGGATTTAGTAATATAATAGCCCCCTATATCTCTTATACTATACTAATATCTTAGATATATATTACCTTTTCCTAGAAATTACCCTTATTTAGCTAATCTTTTACTAGATTTATAGTAACTATCTAGCCTCTTAACTAAGCTACTCTAGTCTCTAGAGCTTTCTCTATAGGGGCTAGGGTATTTTCCTTCCCTAAAGATATCTTATTAAGCCTCTCTATATCTAAGACTAGTAATATACTTAGTTTTCTTTAATATATTAGTATCTTTTCTTTTACTACTTCTTAGGTAGCTACTATTTTCTTTTAAAGTTCTAGTAAAAGTGCCTTATTTATTAGGGGTTTACCTTTATAATTAGACCTCCTTAATAGTATATTTACTAGGTTACTTTTCCCTAGTTTATACCTAATTATAAAGTAAAAGGGGTAAAGGAATATACACTATTTAGCTTACTTTCTATTTAGCTTTTATTACCTTATAAAGATCTATAAGTTATAGTAGTCTAATAAGACCTTTACTAAAGTTACTATACCTTTAATATAGTATTACTAGTACTTAAATAACTTTACTATAGTAAGTAACTCTTAATTAGCTATACTATAATTATACTTAGTATTTATAAACTTCCTTAACTAAAAGGCTACTAGATACTAATAGCCCTTATTATCCTATTAAGATAGAATTCTTACTATTATAAAGATAAAAGTATTTATCTTAATACACACTAGTTAACTTAGGTTATAATAATAGAGAAGAGATACTTACTAAAAGGTATCTTTTAGCTAGTTAAATACTAGCTATTCCTTTACTTTAAATATAAACTTCCTAGTCTAAATACTATTTTAACTACCTTTTATTAATATATATAAAGATACTATAATCCTAGAGTATTTATAAATAAACTATTAGTAAAAGTTATAGAATCTAAGGAATAACTATATATTCTTAAAACTTATAGGTTTCTTCTAATCTTAGATTATATTAACCCTATATATATTTATTAAGATCCTATTAACTAATAGGATAAACCCTAGGAATTTTACTAACTCCTAGTAAAATAAATACTTTAAGGGTTTTATATATAGCTTTACTAACCTTATATATTCTAGGACTTCCTTAATATATATAGTATACTTCTCCTATATTTTTAAGAAAATAAGGATATTATCTAGATATACTATATAAATAGTATTAACTAGCTTATAAAGCGCTTTATAAATATAGCTTTAGAAAGTAGCTAGGGTATTTATTAACCTAAAGGGTATTATAAGATATTTATAGTGTTTATAATATATATAAAATATAGTCTTTTACTTATTACTCTCTTTAATATAAATTTAATAGTAAGTATCCTTAATATTAATCTTTAAAAAGTAGTAAGCCCCTTAATAATAGTCTAGGATCTTTAAAATTAAGGGGAGAGTATAGTAATTTTTCTATATTACTCTCTTAAGTCCTTAATAATCTATATATAGTTAAAGTATTCTATCCTTCTTTAGTATAAATAGGATAGGTATACCTATAAGGCTCTTAGAGGGTTTTATCTAGCCTTTCTATAGGTTTTTATTAATATATTTATAGAGCTTCTTTAGCTTACTTTAGAAGAGAGGGTAAATTAGTCTATATAGGGGTATAGCCCTAGGTATTAGGTTAATTATATAATTAGTCTCCTTTTTTAATAGTAAGCTTCTTACCTTATTTAATATAAATATATCTTTAAACTTATATAGTTCCTTAGGGATATATTTAATAGTTCTATATACTTTTACTTTCTCTTTATCTTTAAGGGTAATAAACTTATTTTCTATAACTCCTATAATAGTATATATAATAGTCTTATTATATATTACCTTTATAAACTTATAAGGAGTTATAAGTAAAAAGGCTATTTTCTTTTTCTTAAACTATTACTCTTATAAGTATAAATAAAGGTATATATATTCTTTAGTAAGTATATATATTTTAATTAAAAGAGAGCTTTTCCTTACTTTTAAGTCCTTATCTATAGCTATATATAATAGCTTAAGGTCCTTTTTTTCTTCTCTTAAGTCCTTAATTATAATAAGTACCTTATAAATACTATATTAAGGGACTATAAGGGCCCTTACTACCTTAAGAATAGGTACTATAGCCTTAGCCTAGTTAAGCTTATAGTTCTTTATAAATTTAGCACTAATAATATTAATCTTAGCGTAGCTATTAAGATTTACTACTATTTTAGTATCTTTATACCTATAAATAATAACTAGTATGTAAAATTAATACCTTATTAGTACCCTAGTATTTAAGGTAAAGGTAAGGGTATTTACTTTTACCTTAGGAAGTTTCCCTAGCCTTCTTAAGGCTCTTTCTTTAGCTTATTATACTTCTATATAATATACTTTATATTACTATAGTTAAAATATTATCTTTTATCCCTAACTTTACTATTATTTAGGTAAGTAATTAGGCCCTTTTCCTAGTCCTTATTCCTTTAATTCTTATAAGGTTTATAACCTTATAAGGAGTCTTACCTTTAATATAAGGGAGCCTTATATAGGCCTTTATCCCCTAGATAGTTAGGCTTTTACTTATTCTTTAGTATTACCTCCTAAAATTACTAGGTAAGTTATATAACCTTTTCTTAAGTCTTTCCTATAATTAAAGAATATAGGTTAATATAGTCTTATAGGTTAGGGAGTAACTTTATAAAGAATATAAGAGTATAAGACTTTTTAGAGGCTTTTTCTAGGTATTTCTCTAGTAAATCTAAGTAAATACTAAATTAAATAAGGCTTTAACCCTTATATTACCTTATATTCTCTAGCTATATAGCTATTTATATATTATAGTTTATAGTATCTTTAAGTAATATAAGTATCTAATACTAGAACTTACCCTAGTTATCTTTAAGGTTCTCCTAGTTATTAGCTTATTATTCTTTAAGGTATTTATCCTATCTTACCTAATAGTTAGTATATATATAGTTAAGTATAAGGAGAATCTTTTAATAGTTATATTAATATTTTTTCTTTACTCTATTAAAGGTATAGTTTAGGTTATTAAGCTATATCTTATACTTCTATAGGTTTATAGGATATTAAAGCTTAGTAATATTCTAGACCTTAATCTCTTAGCTACTCTAGCTTAAGGGAGTACTAGGTCTTTACCCCCTTTTTACTTATACTTCCCCCTTATTTAGCTATAATAGGTTAATAAGCTTCTTTTCTTATTCTTATAGTTTCTAGAGTTATTTAAGCTAAGTAATTTACTTTATTATTACTATAGCTTTAGTATTAATAGTAAGGGGTTTAATTTTAAGCATAGTCTCTATAAAATATAGTATATTCTTAGCTATAGTACTACCCTTATTTAATTAGTTCTAGTTATTATCTAATATTACTCTAGTAAATTAAGTAATTCTCCCCCTTATATTACTCTTAGGTAGCTAGTAAGAGAAGCTTTAGAATTATAAGAATAATAATAGCTAGGTAAGAGGTATAAGGGCTTTAGTATATTAACTAAAGCTTACTAGGTCTAAGTATATTATATATATAAGTCACTAGCTTATAGCTAGTGGCTTACTAGTATTACGTAAACCTAGCCCTAGGGTATGGCCTATCCGCAGGGCGCGCTAGTGGTGTGCCTGTGTTATAAGTGAGGCCTCACACTTATAATTAGTATAAGTAAGCTATAATAACTAAAATACTATAAAGAAATTATCTAGATTTTAAGATATATTAAACTAAGGAGATAATACTATATAAGTTTATTATTTCCCTTTAGAGTAAATTTAAGGTATTCTAGAAAAAATAAAATAACTTACTTAATAAAGAAAAGAATTATAGCTTTCTTAAGGCTATTAGTAAGTTTAAAAAAGACTATAAAGCTCCTTAAAGTATACTAAAGTTAGCTAATATACTTACTACTAATAAATTAAGTAATTAAAATAAATTAAAGTAAAAGAAATACCTTAAATACTCTAGTTATAATATTAAAGATACCTTAAAGTAATAGGAATTCTATAATTTATTTAAAGCCTTATATAAGCTAAAGGCTACTCTAAAGGATTAGAATATTAGAAAAAACTCTAAAAATAATATTAAAAGATATCTTAAGGAGAATTTATAAAAGAAATTAAAAGCTATAGGTTAAAAGCTAGAGAAAAGGGAGAAAAGTAATAATATGATTATCCCTTTATAAAATCTAATAAATAATTTACTTATAATAACTCTAGGTAAGAAATTAGTAAATATATTTTTATTAGTATACTTAGAGAGCTTTTAATCTTTAAAAGAAATTATTAATCTAACTTTAAATACTATAGATAGCTTAGAAATAAAGCAAAATATAGTTTTATATAACTCTAGAGCTAATATTTATATCTTTAATAACCCTTATTAGTTTAAATAGTTTAAATTTAATAAAACTATTATAATAGAGGTTAAGGCTAGAGTTATAATCTATATATCTTTAGGTTAAGAAACTATTTATATTTTATAATAGATCTAGTATTATAAAAGCTATAGATAATTATATTATATAGTGCTTTACTAATCCTAGAATTCTATATAAACCTAGTATTAGTAATAATTCTTATAAAGGTAAAGATTTTCTAGAATTAAAAGAAAAGCTTTTTATTTTAGGGAAGGTATCCTATAGTAAGAGTTTATAATATTAATAAACTTTATATACTATTAAAGCTATTAGGTAATCTAAAAGAAGCTTATACTATTGATTGAATTTTTATTTTTTTTTGGTGTCATTGGTTATAGCTAATGCATCTAATTTATCATAATATATAATTATTACTAGCAATACCTAGCTAGTAAAGTAATTAACTTCTAAATACTTATAGCTATAGTGACAAATAAAACCTATAATAAGTATAAGCTCTAAGGTTATAAATACAGGGGGCTATAAGGTTAAAGTAAAGTTTATAATAAACTTTGTAGCTACGTTAGCATAAGATATAGTTATAATTTACTACCGCAGTTAAACTTAAATTCGGTTGAGTTTTACTTATAGTATAAATTAATATAATTCCCCCTTTCTCTGCGACTATGTTTATTTTATCTCTCTTACTTATGCTTTAAAGCTCTAAGGCAAACCAAACATAACTTATCCTTACTTATCTCTAATTTAATTCGTTATAATTACTAGGTAGGTTTTACGTAACTAATTAACTAATTAACCCCTAACTAATTAAATAATAGCATGGCTAAGGGTAACTAAAAGCTAGGGGTAATAACCACTAGGCTACAGAACCTTTAGGCTATTTAAAAAGCTAACGAAAATCCTAATTAAAAGGAAATCAAGAAAACTAAAGAAAATATAGAGGAATTTAAGAAAAGTATAAATAAGAAGGGGAATAAAAGACTAGAGAAAAAGGCAAGATATTTAGAAAAGATGTTAAAAAACATAGAGCTTTAATCATTCAAGCAGTTTTACCTCGTGCTTAGGAGAGGTGAAGCTTATACTATAATAAGTAAACTACTAAAGCTACTTATAAAGGGAAATATAAAGCTTTAGTATTAATAAAGTAATTATCTAGGTAAAAGAGCCTTAATAAAGCTTATAAACACTACTCTTAGTATTAAATTAATAAGACCTAAGCTAATAGAGTATAAAATATATACTATAGGTAAGGCTAAGTACTAGAGATTATAGGTTATACTTAAAGGACTTCCTTAAGAACTAGGTTATAGGTTATTAATTAATCTAGATTACTATAACTCTCCTTATTAGAATAGTAATAGGTATGAGTATATATTTACTTACCTTATAACCTTAATATAATTCTTTTACTTATTTAAGACTAAAGATAGTATTTATAATAGCTTCTATATAATAATAAGCTTCCTAAGTATATAATTTACTATTAGCCTATACTTTTTATATATTAATATTAAGAAGGCTCTATTTATAGATAATATAAGGGATAAGATAGCCTTTAATAGTATTATAGTTTATAATTTAGCTCGCTTAATACCTAGTTAAAATAGTAAGGTAAAGTAATCTAAGGGGGTAATTAAGTAAAAGGCTTATATATTAAGTCTTAAGGCTTAGCTTGTATTAGAACTTAATAATAAGGTCTTTAATATAGTAGTCTATTTACTAAATAAAATGCCTTTTAAGTATTATAGGAAGTAAGTTATACCCTATAAACTCTGGTAAAATTAGGTATAGAAAACTATCCTTACCTATTTATAGATATTAGAGGTTTAAAAGCCCTTACTTACTTACTTATATGCTTATAGATATAAGGTATTTCCTATAATAATAAAGGCTTTAGAGCATATTAAATTATATAACTTAACCACTTAGTTAAAGTAAAAAGCTTATATTAGATACTTTATTAGTTATAAAGGCAAGTCCTAGTATATTATCTAGGTGCCTTTACTTTATAATTATAAGGTTATTGTATTAGTATATATTTAGTTTAACAAGAACTCCTTCTTTAAGCTAGAAGAAAAGCTAGAATTAGCTTAAAAGAAGAAGATATTAATAATTATATTACTTAAAGAGCTTAAAGCTAAAGATATTAATAAAGAGATTAGCTAAGATCTTATTAGAATAAAGCTAGAAGAGAATAATTATATCTCTTTACTATTAGTTATAAGCCAGGAAAATAATTAAATTAAAGTAAAAATACTACCTTATATATTAGGGTAAGAAAATAGCTATATTAGTGCTCTTTTAACCCCTCCTAAGTTTTCTTAGAAGGTACTAGTTATTATAAAGAATATAAAGCTTTAGGTATAAGGTAATAATATACTATTTTATAAGATTAATAAATTTATAAGTAAGGTAATAGCTAAATATATAGACTTTACTATAGTAATTAGTAAAATTACTACTAAAGGTAGTAAGACTATAGAGAATTATAGTCCTTATAATAATAGTATTAATCTAAATAATATTATAACTAGAAAATACTAAAGAAAGGAAATAAGGAAAGCTAAGTAAGTATAGTTTTCTTTTACTTTCTTAATAGTATTCTAAGGAATTTATTATAGTTTTTATATTAAAGATATACCTCTAGAACTTACGTGTTATTACTAGGTAATAGCCTTAGTGTATTATAACTACTAGAAAAAAGTAATTATAAAGGAGCTTTTAAAGCTTTTATTCTTAAACGACTAGGAGAATATACCTAATAAATTATTTAATCTAGACCTTTATAAGGAGATTATTAACCTTAGATAGGTTTTTAAGTATAAAACTAATAAAAAAGGCATAGTTATAGAGTTTAAAGCGAGAATAGTTATATAAGGTAATTAGTAACTAAAGGATAACCTTAATAACTACACTATAATACTTACTTCTTAATCCTTATATATACTACTTACTAATTATTATACTAATAATCTTAATACCTAATAATATAACATTTAAAATACCTTCCTATATATAAAACTTAAAGAACCTATCTTTTATAAACTACTAGAGAGTATAAATATAAGAGATTATCTTTAGAAGATAATAAAAGCATTATATAGGTTATATAAAGCTTCTTAATAAGAGTTTCTATATCTAATATAATTCCTACTAAAGCTAGGCTTTATTTAAGGAAAGGAAGACCTATATATCTTTATAAAGATGTTATGAACTAGCCTTATGGCTTTTGCTTATAAGCATTCAAAGTAAGAATATTATTCTTATAAAAGAAAAAAGAAACTACACTAGTAATTATATAGCGCCTGGATTTATAGTAACTTATATATAGCTTATACGTGGTTTATATATAGCCCTAACCTAGCTATATATAGTTTATATACTTTCTAAAGCTAGACTTAACCTAAGCTTATAGCTTAAGTTTATAATATACCCCCTTACTTACCTTTTCCTTCTTCTTTCTAGTTAAAAGTAAGTAAGTAATAAGATTATAATCCCCTTATATATAGAAACTAACATTAGTATAAGTAAAGACTATATTTTATTACGTAAGGTACCCTTTAGTGTAAGTAAAGACTATACCTTATTAAGTAATATATATTATAAGGCTATAAGTCCTTTATATAAGCTATATAAATTTTTAGTATAGGTTTACCTTACTTTAACTTTCTTTATTATATAAGTAAATTTACTTTATTCTAACCTTATCTCCTAAAAATACTAGCTTACCTTATTTTTATACTTATTACTAGCTATTTTTATACTTTACTTACTCCTTTATTTTTATAGTTAATTTATAATCTTACCTTAGCCTAAAAAATCCTAACTTTACCTTAAGTAATACTCTTATTACTAACTAGCTATTATATAATTATATAATATATTACCTTTATCTATCCCTAGCTTACCTTTTAAATATAAATAATATATACTTTAACTAAAGCTAGACCTTATACCTTTAGAAATATAAATATTCTTATCCCCCCTAAGAAACTTATATCCCTTATTCTTATTCTTATTATAATATCTTTCTTTTATATCTTTTTTATTTCCTTTTATTCACCCTAATACCCCTAATAAACCTTCTTTTTATATCCTATTTATACCTAATTATAATTAATATTATTATAATTACTAGCTAAGCTATTACTAATATACCCTTACCCTTTCCTTCCTTTTTTCCTAGCCTAGGTAAAGGTATATATTTAAGTAAATATATCCTTAAAGGTAACTTTAATAATAAGGTACTTTTTAATAATAAAGAGTATAAGTTTCCTTATAGCTTATATATAAATAACCTTTATATTAAAGAAAAGTATACTTATACCCTAGGGCTAAACTAGGCCTATAGCTTATATAGTATTACCTATTACTTATATATCTAGGAGATATACTTATATAATACTAACCTAAAACTTTATTATACTTTTAAATATCTTAAAACCCTTTAAGTTACTAATAAGGCTATTAAAACCCTAGCTATAAAGTAAACTATATTTATGAAGGGATAATATACTATTTTAATAAAAATTTTATTTATTACTATAAGTATTTTAATAGTATACTTACTATAGCTTATATTAATCTTACTAAGGCTAAATATCTAGTATTTTCCCTTATAAGTACTACCTATATTTAAGGTGCCTTTAAGGTATAATAACTTATACTTACCTAGTATATACTTACTTACTAAGGCTATAATAACCTAGTAGCTAAATTCTTTTATAAAATAAGGACTATAAATAATAACTTAACCTAGTCTCTTTTTATATAGGAGGTAAGTAATACCTAGGTATAGTAAATATTATTTAAGACTTATACCCTAGCTAAAACTATAGTAAAGCTAGCCTATACCCTTACTAAGGAATACTATTAGCATAAAAATACCTATAATAACCCCCCCTTTCTTAATTACTTTTTACTATAATAGAGATTTAGCACTAAAGTATATATATACTAGAGGGAAACTAAGTGCCTTAATTTTTTATAGCTAAATTAAAATATACCCTGTTAAAAATAAGACCTATTTTTAGCCCTTTCTAGTCAAAGGACCTTTCTATTACTAGCTTACATTGCAAGCCTAACAGCTGCACTGCAGCTGTTAATGGTCGCGCAGGTGACTGTTAATGGCTACGTCGCAGCTGTTAACAGTTGCGACTAACCGTGTGGATAACTAATCCAAATTAATTGTGAATTATTTAATTGCGTTGTGGCTGCAAGTGTAGCTATAACTATAGCGCCACTAGTAATTAGGTAAGCTAGGGTGACGTAAGTAGGTTACCCTACACATAGGTTACCCTATAGCTATCTTTAACAGCGATTTTCTCTTTAACTAGAGGTTATACAAAAGTCTTGTATATAGCAAATTAAAGCTTAAAGATAGGGCTTTTATTTTATATAGGAATATTTTTTAGACTAAAAGTTAGTGCATATAGGTTGCTAGTTTGTATAGTGGTGAGTTAATTTTTTGGATTTTATATATAAATGAATTTTGCGGAAAATCAAAAGTAGCCCTTAAGACCCTTTTAGTAGCCTAGATCCACCAATATGGTTAGTGGGTATATAAGAGGAAGAAGATCTTTTTAATCTAGCTAGATAGCTAGGCCTCTTAATCTAATAGCCGCATTGCCTGTATAACGTCACTAAAATCAATTCTATTAGTATATGAGATATTGTAAAAGTCATCTAGATTGAATTCTATTAGTTAATAACTGCCATAACCTTCCGTTGCGTTGCGTTGAATATTTAACGTAGTGGTTCTATTAGTCCCTAACCGTAGAGCTACACCTATACAGCTGTTACTAGCTAGTAACTAGCTCCCTACATTTCAATAGGTTATAAGCCTAGCCTATTACTATAAAATTCTTTCTAGTGCACTTTTATGTACAGTTATAGAAGACTTCCCTTTTATAAAAAAGGAAGGACCCGCGAGATAGAAGCTATTCCCTTCTATAAAAAAGGAATTATTGTGGTTATAAAAGACTTCCCTTCTATAAAACAGGAAGCGCACGAGCAATACAGAAGCTTTTCCCTTCTATAAAAAAGGAAATTTAGCGCGGATAGAAGCTTTTCCCTTCTATAAAAAGGAATTTCAGTACAAAAAGAAGACTTCCCTTCTATAAAATTAGAAGATGGATACTAATCAATAAGGTTAGGGGCCTTCAGCCCCTAATCTTAGTGCGCAAGAGGTTCTAAATAATTAGCTAAAAGAGCAGGTTATTAAGCAACAAGATGCTATTAATCTATTATTACAGAAGCTAGAGGCTTTAACTATAGCTGTTAATAATAAGGGCATGGAGGGTGTGGAAGCTACTAAGCCTGCTAGTTAGGAGCAAGTTTAGCAGCCTATTCAAGATAAGGCCCCTGAATCTAGCTCTGTACAAGCTGCCTTTAATAATTTAATTATTAAGGAATTTAATAAGAGGGTTTATAGCTTCCTAGAGACTACTAAGCTTAAAGGAGCTAAAAATTTCGATTAATAGAAACAAGCCCTAGCTATCTAATTTAGAGCTTTAGGCATGCCTGAATTTCTAGATAATCCGGATATTTCTAGGGCGCTAGGGGACGCTGACCAAGCTATTATCCTTATGTTACTAAGGGATAGCTGTACGGAAGGCCCCTAAGCCGCTATAACTTGGCAAAAATCACCTAAAGAAGCCTATAATTTACTTGTACGGCAGTATTCACATAGCGTTGAAATCCAGAGAGGGTCCCTATATTCTGAATTTTATAACCTGAATTTTCATGGTTTTAAGGGGACTTTAGAAGCCTTTAATGCAGTCTTTAATAATCTACTTATTGAATTGTAGGGAGCTAGTTGCCGGCTGGCAACAGCTGTACAGGTGTAGCTCTACGGTCAGGGACCAATAGAACCACTACGTTAAATATTCAACGCAACGCAACGGAAGGTTGTGGCAGTTATTAACTAATAGAATTCAATCTAGATGACTTTTACAATATCTTATATACCAATAGAATTGATTTTAGTAACGTTGTACGGGCAATGCGGCTGTTAGATTAAGAGGCCTAGCTATCTAGCTAGATTAAAAAGATCTTCTTCCTCTTATATACTCACTAACTATATCGGTAGATCTAGGCTACTAAAAGGGTCTTAAGGGCCACTTTTAATTTTCCGCAAAATTCATTTGTATATAAAATCCAAAAAATTAACTCACCACCATACAAACTAGCAACCTATATACACTAACTTTTAGTCTAAAAAATATTCCTATATAAAATAAAAGCCCTATCTTTAAGCTTTAATTTGCTATATGTAAGACTTTTATATAACCTCTAGTTAAAGAGAAAATCGCTATTAAAGATAGCTATAGGGTAACCTATGTATAGGGTAACCTACTTACATCACCCTAGCTTACCTAATTACTAGTGGCGCTGTGGTTATAGCTATGCTTGCAGCCATAACGTAATTAAATAATCTATAATTAATTTGGATTAGTTATTTACACGGTTAGTTATAGCTATTAATAGCTACCTTCGCGACTGTTAACAGCTATAGTGCAGCTGTTAGGCTTGTAATGCAAGCTAGTAATAAAAAGGTCCGTTAACTAGAAAGGGCTAAAAATAGGTCTTATTTTTAACACTCCCTTTACAAAAGAATTACATTAAGGGCAATTAAAAGCGTATAAGAAGACTATAGGGTAAATAACAACTTTTAGATAATAATAAATAAAAGGGAAAAAACAGGAAAAGATAAAAGACCCCCTTTTTAAATTCCTAGCTATTGTTAAATATAGCTCCCTTTTTAGCGTTGTTTTTGGTTCCCTATTAAAGGGATTTAGTTGTTGGTTTTTAGTGATTATTAAGCCCTAAGAGCTTAATAAAAGCCTAATAAAGAGGTCTAGATAGAGGCTTTGTTAGACTATCTGCAGGCATTGACTTTGTATCTAGATATTTGATCTTAGCTAAACCCTCTAAAACCTATTGCCTAAT
This sequence comes from Epichloe sp. AL9924, assembly GCA_000729825.1. Classification (NCBI taxonomy): domain Eukaryota; kingdom Fungi; phylum Ascomycota; class Sordariomycetes; order Hypocreales; family Clavicipitaceae; genus Epichloe; species Epichloe sp. AL9924. The sequence continues at coordinate 1,071 of JFGW01000255.1, read as the reverse complement.
ATAGTTAAACTTTAGCAAGGTATGCTTTATTTAGCTATGTAAGGCAGGGTTATAGGCAGTGGTTATAGCGCCTTAATTATTGCAATATATCTAGATAGGGGGAGAAATAGGGGTTTTTAGCTCCTTAAATAAGCCCTAAAGCCACTATAGCTCCCAGAAGGTCTCGCAAATAGCGTTAGCTTTAGCTTCTAATGTTAATAGAGCTATTATACTAGCTTTCTTTAACTTCTAGCTAATAAGTCCGCTAGCTAGCTTAAATAGATAAGGGTAGGTTAATTTAGAGGTCTTTTTATCCCCTGTAAAATCACTATTATAATAACCTATTAGGCTTTTACTAGCTATACCTTTAGGGTCTCCCCTATAAATAATAGTAAGGAATTTGGTCCCTAATAGGTACCTAAGCAGGTTTTTAGCTGCTTTTAGGTGCTTTATATAGGGGCTAGCTAGTGCTATAGATAGCCACTAAAGTGTAAAGGCCATGTCTGGCCTTATAAGTAACATTAGGTATATTATAGTCCCTATAATGCACTAATAAAGCTTGATTTCGCTAGCTATTAAAAGCTTAGTTATTTGCGTAGCTAATATGCCTAGCTAAAGAGGTATGCTAATAGGCTTACTATCTAGTATATTAAATTAATTTAAAGCCTCTAAGATATACTAAGATTGGTGGATTTTTAGTATCCTTTTAGGTCTATCTTGTATGATTTAAACCCCTAAGAAGAATTTAGCAGGCCCCCTATCTTCTATTGGATAGACTTTATGAAGTTCCTTTTTAAGCCTTTAGATATAAGGTAAATCCAGTCTAATTAGAAGATAATCATCTACATATATAATAATAAAGGTTTTAGTGGAGGGATTAAAGAATATAGCTAGGTTAGATATAAGAGGGTTAAATCCTAGGGACTTTAGCACTACTATTAGTGCTTGTTGCCACTCCCTTGAGCTCTATTTTAGGCTATATAAAGACTTCTATAATAGAATTACTTAATCTTTAGAGGGTTTATAGCTAAAACTTTTAGCTAATTTAGCTAGTTTAGGATTTGCTTTAAGGAATTCAATAAATCCGTCTGG
>JFGW01000254.1:0-41925 GCA_000729825.1 Epichloe sp. AL9924 | reverse complement strand
GTGCCTTGAGCCAAGTGGAGCTTGTCTGCGTCGATTGGCGAAACGGAGCTTTCCATCCGACCTGCGGCCCAACGTCCACACTCGACCCCGGCATCTACCCGCTGATTGGCACAGCCCCCATGTGTGCCGTCTCTCGTACGATGGCCCTGCCAAGATTACAGCTCAAATGACGTTGACAGCTCACGATGCAAAGCCTAGTTTTCCTTTTTTTTTTTTTTTTTTTTTTTTCTTTTTCGTCGCACCTCATGCCGTCTGCCGACCGCTGCGATTGGATACCCCGGGTTCCTTATGTGTCTGTCTCGAACCAGGGAATTAGACAGGGGAAGTCAGGAGTATGTATGTACATACATACGTCGGGTAGTAACTAGTAGTAAGCCTGTTTGAATCACGCTGACGTCAAGCTGCTCAAGCTGCTTTGGGGAACCACGGCCGTGCGCTTGAGGGCCCGGGCGCCTGTTTTATAAGTAACGGTCCAGCCGAGCTTTTCTCCAGTCTGATTCCTATTGCATCGCAACAAAGTTACTTCCTATTGCATCGCAACAAAGTTACTTCGAGGGCTATTATTCATTGAGCATTTTTTTTTGACTTGAGACGCCGAAAAACATGGGCTTCTTTTCGCGGAAACCCGAGTCGCCTGAGGGCCATGCGACTGCCAAAACGCGGCCGTCTCGTCACCATGAGCCGCATACGATGCATTCGCGACCGACGTTTGGGCAGTGGTTCAAGCACACCATCTTGGATATCGTGACCATGATTATCATGGGCGCGGTTGGTTTGGGCGTAGGTTGTTTTTTTCTTCCTTCTTCCTCCCTCATCACATGCGCAATGGGCTGGCATAGTTCTTGTACTAAACTATAGCCGTCTAGGTCTACATGGCAAAACCGGCACCCTCGCGCTCTTTCGCCATCACCTTTTCCGACGGCGAAATCGTCTACCCCGAGTTCGCGTATCCTCTCCGCGATGAGATCATTCCCATCTGGCTGGCTGCGTTTCTCGCAGCCATGGTGCCCATTGCCGCGATTCTCCTGATGCAGATTCGCATCCGATCCTTCTGGGACGTCAACAACGGCGTCATCGGGGTGCTGTACTCTCTCATCACGGCGGCAGTCTTCCAAGTCTTTCTGAAATGGCTCATTGGCGGGCTTCGCCCTCATTTCTTGGACGTCTGCAAGCCCGACGTCACCCGGGCGCGAGCCAGGGCGGGCCTCAACGCCAAGGGCTTCCAGCAGCTGTACTTCACGCCGGACATTTGCACCGGCGACGAGAAGGAGATCAACGACAGTCTCGAGTCGTTCCCCAGCGGACATACGACTGCTGCCTTTGCCGGCTTCGTGTACCTGTACCTGTACCTGAATGCTAAGCTCAAGGTATTCTCCAACTACCACCCCGCCATGTGGAAGCTGGTCCTGATCTACGCGCCCATCCTGGGAGCAATGCTCATCGGAGGTGCGCTGACGATTGATGAGTATCACAACTGGTATGATGTGTTTGCGGGAGCCGTCATTGGCACAGTCATGGCCTTTTCCGCTTACAGGATGACGTACGCTGCTGTGTTTGACTGGAGGTACAACCATATCCCATTGAACCGTGGGTCTGCGTTCGCTTATGGCGGCGGCGGCGATGGCATCGATGCCGTCTTCACGAGAAAGGCCAGCTGGGGTGGTTCGCAAGTCGTCGAGAAGGGTCATCGTGCTGCTGCGCATGGGATGATGGATGGACATGGGCTGGACGGGCACGTTGCGAGTGGCCATGGCGCAGATGGATATGGTTCCAATGCGCACCATGGCTCGATTCCGCGCCGAGCTGTTGGTGGCGGCCGACATGGCGACGAAATGGTCTAGTCGAACATGACTTCGTGGGAGGAACTAGTGCTTTTTGGGGGCGGACGTGTGATGATGAGGAGCGTTGTCGTAATGCGGCAGCATGGCTGTTATGATTCAGGTTATTGATACCTCATTGCGCTGTATGACATGTTTGATTGGTTCGTTGGATCGATGTTCGATAGCCGATGGCCGATAGCCGAAAAAATACTGATGGGCACGGTGAATAAAGGCCTTACCAGGCAGGTTCATCAGTCATCACTTCCGCAATCACTACTCACGAGAGGTTGAAACCCCGCAGCGGGGCAGTTCAATCGGCAGCTTGAGCTGAGCTGGTCTCGGTATTCGGCATGTTGGACCCGGAGTCGCACTCGTTGGCTTTTCTTCTCTCGACGACGATGAGTGTCCCGCCAAGTCGCATTCTCTCCATCACCCCGTCGTACAAGTGGAAGCCGCCACGATGCCCAGCGAAAACGACTACATCCTGACGCTGTCCTGCGCCGACAAGCCGGGCATCATCCACGCCGTAACCGCCATCTTTGCCTCGCACGGCCACAACGTCCTTGACCTGCAGCAGTTCAGCGACCCCGCGTCCAAGAGCTTCTTCATGCGCGTGCATTTCGGGCCCAAGTCCGGTTCCTTGTCGACCGAGCATCTGCGAGGCCCATTCGAGAGGTTGGCGGCCGAGTACGGCACGACGTACGACTTCCGACCTGTGGCACAGAAGATGAAGGTCTTGATCATGGTGTCCAAGATTGGCCACTGCCTCAATGATTTGCTGTTCCGCATGAAGACTGGCCAGCTGAAGATGGTGGTAAGAAGAGCAAAGCGCAGCCCGCTGCCCGCTGATGACGTGCGTTGAATATATATATATATATAAAAGTGTCTGACGAAGAAATGAAAAAAAAAAATGGTAATTCTGTATCCCAGGTCCCCGTCATCGTCTCCAACCACGCCGACTGCAAACCCCTCGCCGAATCGTACGGCATCGAGTTCCATCACCTCCCCGTCACAAACGACACCAAGGCGCAGCAGGAGTCGCGGATCCTCGAGCTCGTCAAGCAGCACGGTATCGAGCTCGTCGTTCTCGCCCGATACATGCAGGTCCTGTCTCCGACTCTCTGCCAGGCCATGTCCGGCCGCATCATCAACATTCACCACAGCTTCCTGCCCTCTTTCAAGGGCGCGAAGCCCTACCACCAGGCCTACGAGCGCGGCGTCAAGATCATCGGCGCGACGGCGCACTTTGTCACGGCTGATCTGGACGAGGGCCCCATCATCGAGCAGAGGGTTGCGAGGGTCGATCACAGCATGGATGCCAAGGAGTTGGTCGAGGAGGGCTCGAACGTCGAGAGCCAGGTGCTGGCGACGGCCGTTCGCTGGTATGCTGATAGGAGAGTCTTCCTGAACGGGTCCAAGACGGTGGTGTTTGGGTGATTGTGGATTCATAGACTAGACTGCTGACGAGCCGACCGGCGGGCATCTCGCATTGATGGGAGGCAGAGTACGGAATTGACGCTTTCGTTTCGTACTTGGGTGAATCACTACCCTTGGCCAACATAACTGGGGAAAACATGCTGAAACCACGCTGTTTGATAGGCTTTCGAAGCAGGTTCATATATTCATCCATTCATTTACTTGGTTCTAATGCACCGTGTCAACAACCTCGGGCAGTCAGTGCCCAGCCCAAACTCTCTTTCTTCCCACCCCCCCTCCCAACGTAGAAGAGAAGAAAAAGCCCCCGTCGGAACTGAAAACCAAAGTCTGGTCGAAGTAGTCCTTGTTTCCTTCGCAACAACGCGTCGAGGTCAGCTTGCCAGAAGGCCGGGTCGGAATGACGGGCACGTCGCGAGGGTAAGTTGCCGAGGTTCGTTCGTGGAATCAAGTCGGGGAGCTTCCCTTGCTGCGTGAAAAGCTTGACGGCCATTCTCTTTGATTCGACGTCCCTCACTGCCTCCGCGGAGTCCGCGCTAGAGGGTGCCGGGTCCTCGCGCGTGAAACCGCCCTCGGGAACAACCTCACGATTGAAAACGTGATTCGTGAAGCGCTCTCATTGTTCGGCTCGTGACAGGAAGTGAATCGTAGGTTTTTTTTTTTCGTTTGTAGAAAAAAAGCACATGTTTACATGGTGTCGCTAGGAGTCGCGACGGTCCTGAAAAAGCGAAGGAAATTGCTACATGGTACATTTAGGGGAGCACGTGGGTAATACTGGCAGATTTGGACGTGTATTGATGGGACGCGGCTTCTCTGAGCAGGGCGGGCATGATTGCTGCAAGACGATAGATTGGAAAATCACGGTCGCAAAGTCGTCCGGTTCAGCAATTCATTTCTCAATCTCGGAATCATCAACACGGCGCGGCGTGTTGGCCGACGTCCGTGTTCATGACATGGGATGTTCCCGGTGCGGCGACTTGTTCGAGCGCGGCACCAGCTCTTCTTCTCTTCACTTTGGCTATGGAAAAGCGTCTTGTTTCCAATAGTGCAAGAGGCATTGCTCTGGGCGCTCACATGATTTCGCTTTCAATGAGTCGTGCAACGAGATAAACGGGCGGGGCTTTTTTTGTTCAAGTCAGGTTGGATTCGATGGCTGCGGGAAACACATGGCCTTGGTTGTCTGGAGTTACATCTTTGTCGCTGCCATTGTAGCGCCAGATTCACAATTCAGATGCAGCAACTTGACGTGGAATGTCCAAAATCTCTCTTGTCTATGCGAGCCATGGCATTGTGCTCCTTTTCTTTCTTACCCATTGTCAAAGGCAAAAACCCCCTGACCCATAATGGGAACTTCCTTCTTCCTTCTTACCTGAAAACCCACTTTGCGCCAACCAGATCGTCCATCCCCGCTCTAGACGTTGAGCTCAGCGGTAGTAGACTGGCGGATATAATCTTGATGAGGGGCAAGGGCCTTCTCCACGGGGCCATCAGGTCCGCAGTACCTCTCGACAATTTGGATGCTGCGGCCAATGTACAGCTCAGGCCTAAGCATGGAGTCAAGGTCATCCCAGATAGGTCTGAAGTATTCCGTCTTGCGGATGCGCTCGAAGAGGTCATTAGGTTTGCCCTAAAGTCACAATGCTGGTTAATCCCGAATCTTGCAAGCTAAATGTGGAAGGAAAGTTTAGGGAAAGCCAAACCTCGTTCTTGACGGTGCTTGCAGCTTGGTGCGAGAGGACGCGGATCTCCTCATGGGCCTCTTGTCTCGAACCGCCCTTGGCCACGATCTTCATGATGATCTACAAATTGTCAATACATGTTTTTTTGCTTGATGTATTTCGGGGCAAACGAGATATCATGTCCATTCTCGCCGGTAGTCCTCCATGTTAGGTGGGACTGGACTTACGTTCTCGGTGCACATGAATGGAAGCTCCTCCAGGAACCGACTGCGGATTATCGCGGGGTATACAACCAGACCATCTGTGACGTTGTCGAGACCTATCAAGATCGCATCGGCGAGGAGGAACATCTCCGGTATGTCCATGCCTGTTGTTTTCCTCTTCGTGTCAGTCATGTGCAAAGTGAAGTGGGGGACAACAACACCACCAACTCTCACGACGTTGCGGAGGCTAGGAAATTACTGACGTCGAATGGCAGAATCATCCAATGTACTTTTCCCGTGTTAGCAATGCTAAGTCATGTCTTTTTTCTTTCTTTACAGCCATTTTCCCTACCGTTCCATCCATTGCGTGGCCAAGGTGTTGGCGAAATTTTGTGGTTTGCTGATGAGAGCCCTCGCCAACGAGCAGATTCTTTCGCTCCGCATCTTCAACAAAAGTTAGCAGACTCAACCAAAACATGGCCAGCAAAGAAAGAGGTCAAAGTATTGAGACAGTACGGGATTTCTTTTGAACGCCATTGCGCTGGATCCCACCTGCGTGGTCTCAAATGGTTCTTCTATTTCCTTCCAATGAGCCGTATGTCGCAAATCCGAGCAGATTTTGTGGGCGCTACTGCCTATTCCGGCGACGGCGTTTGCGATAATGAGGTCAACTTTTCGTGAACTGTGGTGGTTTTCTTTAGAAGTAGACGATAGAAACTTGTTCAACAAGACGGGACTTACTAAGTCTGAGTGGAGATGTCCTGTAAACCAAATTGTCAGTGAATCAGCCAATTGCGTCTGAAATGTCGAAGGGATCAAGCGCGAGAGCCCGGGAGTGGTGACTAACGTAGCACGAGGGGAAGTCAAACTTCTGGCATAAGAGCTCATTGAGTTTGTCACACTTGGCACCATCTCCCTGGAAGCTGCATACTAATGTGTTAGCTCATGCGTCCGTCCTTTCTTATCTAGCCGCTTTCCGAGTAGAGGGCTCCCTACATCTCCAAAAAGGAAGCCTGTGTTCCAGTGGTACCTGTGTAGAGTTAGACCATTGGTAAACCAAGGAATATCAAACCATTGCCAGGCAACTGAGAGGGCCACTATATCGCACCTTGTGCACCACGGAACTTGAGGCCCCGGCGGACGGCCTCGAGAGCCTCAAGATCAAAAATGAGGTCCTGGAGCCAATGGGCGGCTGCTTTTGTTAGACGACTGTCTTTCAATAGACAACCTGGAGCTTGGCAGACTTACAGCGACGTCCAACGGTGATTGGCCTAGAACGAGATTAGCATATATAGCCCTTGCTACAAATACTGGAACCAAGAGTAGCCAGTGGAGACCAATGGAAGTTTCTCGAGTCTCAATGTAAATGAAAGACTTACTGAGCACTTTGGAGGTGGGTGTAGGCCAGTGCTGGCTCAGCTACATGTCGGCTGAGTTAGCAAGATTCTGTTAAGCTTCTTGTCTAGAAAACAAAGGGAGTTCAGCGAGCAAACATCAGAGTGCTTACCCTTCCACTGGTTGGAGAAGTTCTTCAAGTTGTTTATAACCTGTACGAGCAATATTGTCAGTGTCCAGTCGATTTTGGCTAATGTGGGAGAGCACAGTGAGATCAAGCCCCAGCACCACCAACCTTAGCCAGCTTCCTGATAAGGACATCAAGAGCATCCCGCATGATGATCAGTTCCGCATTGTCGGTTACGCTTTTCAACGCATCAGTCTCAAGGTTTGATGCTCAAAATAGGTTCGGAGTGAGTGGGACTTACAAGCATGATGTAGCGCCATAGTGAATGATGCCAGCGGCGGCAGGCGCAACAGCACCAAAGGCGTGGACATGCTGTGTTCAGCGTTAGTCATGATGAAGAATGGATCGGTTCTCGCGAGGAACAAAGACGCACCGCCATGACATCCTGTAGTATGCAGTATTAGCAAATGGGGTCTGTTTGGGTTCCCAAAAAGATGGACTTGCATGGCGCCTTTTCTTCTCCTCAATGCGCGCTATCTCAAAATCCTTATCCGTTAGAATAAGATGAGCCCTCATCTCCTCTAAAGCCTGAGGCGTGATTATATTAATGCCTAGGCTTGCCTCAGCCTCGGCAAGTCCAAGCCAGAGCTTGCGCCAAATTGAGTGCCTTGATCGCTGGCTAAAGAGCTTGGTCATCTCGTGGCTGCAATATCGGCTGGTTAAGGAAGTCTGGTAGGTGTCGTAGGGGCTCTTCTCCTGCAGCTTCTGGATCTGAGCCTGCACATCTCTGGTTTGATCAGCCATGATATCGGGCACAAGTCACTCGTATGTTTACCGGGAATGGGAAGTCGTCTCGAACAGCTGAATCCTGCGTTGTGCAAAGTACGGACTGCGAGAATTTGAAATTTTGTTTGTCCGATTGCTCGTTGGTGCGCGCTGTGCGATTGCGGAGCTGCCGACAAGAGAGTTCAGAGAGTTCAAGCCCCACCCAGACGACAACACAGCACCTCGTCCGTTCATCTTGCTCATGGGCCTCTTCCAGTATTTGTTTTGCCTTTGAGATTTGTGAATCTATCACAATGCCAGGTGACGACCAAGCCGCAGAACATTCCCTCCAAAAATTCCTTCAACCCCGAGCGGGAACAAAATGGTCAAACTGAGTCAGAATGGTGCCGCTAAGCAAATTGTCTGGCAGCAATCCGCTTTTCATGAGACAACTATCTATCCCAGGGGTCGAAAAAGACGGCTGGTCAGTCAGAGAGGTCTTCAACGGTCGGAGGTCTCGTCAGACGGTCAGATCAATTGATCTGTAACGAAAGACCTAGCTAACGAAGGTCAGGTCAAAGGTCTGATCATAGAAGACCCGATTTATTAAAGGTCAAATTCGAAGGCCGCCGCATCTCGATCCACTCCAACCGGTTGGACGCTGGCTGAACCGCAGAAAATCTCGCACTAACTAATAATTCATCATTATACGTAGCCCCCCGAATCACGTCAATTTATGCTGTGAGTAAAACTCGGACGGATTTGAGTTTGACTGCGGTCGCGAACTATAACTGTATCTACTGCATTCGCAAAGCTTGCGCCAACGCAGTCACAAAGTTTATGTCACGGCTTCTACCGCTGGGTCTGATATAAACGAAGTGAAGGCTAAGATTCGCAGTCGCCACTAGAAAGATGCTAGCTAGGGCCTAGTGCATTAAGGTTTTAATCTCTAACCTACCACATATAATATGCGCTATCCTTAATAAATACCCCGCTTAATAAACACATAGCTATCTTATAGCTAGCTAGCCTCTTTATTATTAAAGTAGCCTAAAGGTTCTCTAAAGATTTACTATTATAAATATCCTATCTCTATTCTCTACGCTCCTAATATAATACCCCCCTAATATATAATTAACCTTAATTATAAAAAGAGCTACTTACTTAGGGCATAGACACTATAACAAAGCTTATAAAGAAAATAAGATAAGGAACCTTATGTCTAGACATATAGGTAAAAACAATAATAATAATACCACTAATTATAAATAACCCCCCCTATTATAGGTAATAATATCTAAATAGCAGCCTATACGTAGCTTTAATATAGCAAAATAAATATTATTGCCTATTATATGGCTAAACTAAAAAAAATAGATAACCTATGTTAATTTTTACAATTAGTTTAAATAAATAGGGTACCTAATATTATAGTTCTAAATAGTCTAACTAGAGGGCTTGTATTATAGTTACTATAAGTTCGTAGCTATTAGGCATGCGTGTAAGTAGCAAAGCTAACGGTTATTATTGTGATTTACAGATCACTCACCCACGGTGCGTTAGATCACTTAAGGGGTCTAGGGTTAATATAAAAGAGACTAATTTTCTCCCCCTTTCACACACTTCCTGTGAGAACAATGATAGCTAGGCAAGAGGTATAGGGGCTCTGGTATATTAACTAAAGCTTGCTAGGTCTAAGTGTGTTATGCGTGCGAGTCACTAGCTTATAGCTAGTAGCTTGCTAGTGTTACGTAAATCTAGCCCTAGGGTATAGCCTGTCTACAGGGCGCGCTAGTAGTATGCCTATATTATAAGTAAGGCCTTATAATTATCCCCTTACTTATAGCTAGGCTCCTAAATAGCTTCTACTAGCTTTTATATAGCTATTTGCTAACTAGCTACTATATTAAAATAATAATAAATAATAATAGTATTTAAGTACAAATTTACCTTTAACTCCCTATTATATTATGTACTTTTTACCTCTATATCCTTAGTTAACTTTTTAAAACTATTATAATATCTTAAGTTACTATTATATTCCCCTTATTACTCCCCTTAGTTTTATTATAAATTTAGATTATATTCCCTTAAAGGAATGCTCCTATATACACTATTTATACACTAGATACGCTAACTTTAAGAAAAGCCTACTATCTAAGCCTAAATTACCCTAGATTAACTATTAATTCCCTATAGAATTATCTACTACTACTATAATAGTAAAATATTTAAAATGCTATATTTAATATTATAAGCATAGTAATACTTATAATACTATATATATACCACTATTCCTATATCTTTTAGTCCCTTATTACTAATATCTCTATATAAGCTATAGCTACTATAAAAGGTAACTTTTTAGATCTTTTAGCCCTAATAAACTAGGCATAAACCCTTATAGTTACCCTTAGTAGCTTATATAAGGAAGACCTAGAGGACTAAATATTCTTTAAGGTAACTTACTTTAGTTTTGCTAAGGCTTATCTAAACCTAATACTAGGGTTTAATTATGCTAATATAGCATACTATATTATGTTTAGCCTTACTAAGGCTATAAAGGTCTATTAGGTTTATCTCTTCCTTACCTATATGCTAGTTTTTTGCTTATTTCTTAGGGTAAGAGATATTAATTTTATATAACTAGTATATTATTTCCTACTAGTAACTTTCTATTACTATATTTCTAGCTCCTATCCTAAGGGTAATAAGTACTTTAATTCTTTTTACTACCTTTTTACTAACCTTTTTATAGCTAAACTATTATAAACTTTCCTATATTTAGAAGGTAAAGGTAACTTTACATCTAAGGTCTTATAACCTAGGTTTTATGCCCTAGGGTATTACTAAGCATTGCTTTTACTAAGTAATATAGGAGCTAATTAGTAAGGATAAGGACTAGGGTAAGTACTTTCTTTATAGAGGTATAGTTCTTTTATATAAAGAGGCTATAATAAAGGGGTTTTCTTTAAGTCTCCCTACTCTATAAGTATATTTTTATTTATTCTTTAGTAAGTAATCTAAGGTTTCTTAGTTTAGAGTGTAATAGTAGCTAGTAAGGCTAGGCCTTTTTTTTGTAGGAATATTATATCTCTTTGCCTATATCTTACTTATATCTTACTATCTCTCTTATAGGATTTGCTTTAGTAAAACACCTAAATTACATATTGCGTGCCTTTTATATCTTTAGCTAGGACCTATTAGTTATATTTACTTAGCTAACCCTTTTATTTTACTAGGTATTTATTACCTTTATAGGTCTTCCTATAGTCTTTAACTTCCTTTACTTTATACTTATTTTCTTTATCTTTAAGGTCTAGTATTAGCATTTCCTTATCCCTAGTGTCTTTATAGTAATTCTATAGCTTTAGTAAACTAACATAGAATATATTATATAGCTAACTATATTTTTTAGGTAATACTAGTTAGTACGCTTGTTTTCCTATAGCATTAAGTACTTAAAATAGTCTAATAAATCTAGGGATTAGCTTCTATTTTGCGTCCTTAAGTCTAATGTTCTTTGCTAATAGTACTATAAAGTTACCTCTTTTTAAGGTTAATAGCTAGTGGCGCTTATTATAGTACTTTACCTAGGTTTTAGTAGCTTTTGCCTAGTTTTCCTTTAGTTACTCCCTAACTTTATATAACTTTATAATACATATATAGGCTTCTAGCACCTTCCCTTCCTTAATCTTATCCCTAAGAGCTAGGTAAAACTTAGGTAAATATCCTATAAGGGAGTAATTTAGAGAGTAACCTATAGTCTTATTAACCACATTATTATATATAAATTAGGCTACTAGAAGTAGCTTTAGCTATATTTACTAGTTCTTTATAATAAAGTATTAAAGGTAATGCTTAAGCACTTAGTTTATTCTCTTTATTTACCTATTAGTTTAGGGGTAAAACGCTATAAAAAGCCTCCGCTTTACGCACAATAGGTAATATAAATCTAACTAGAATTAGCTTATAAAGACTAATCCCCTATTAAATATAATGCCCTCTAGTGCCCTAAATTATAGTTTAATCTCCCTATAGAAAAGTTCTGCTAATTTAGCTATATTAATAGTAATAGTTATAGGTAAGAAGATAAAGTACTTAGTAAATTAGTCTATAATTACTAGGATTACGTTAGTTTCTCGCTCGCTAGCTTACCTAATAAGTAATCCTATAATAAAGTCTATTAAGATCTCCACCTATAGTTACCTTAGTATTAGTAGTAATTTAAGGCTTTTATATAGGTAATACTATCTAGCCACTACTTATTAGCAAACCCTATAGCTTATAATATAGTCTAAAACAAACTTACTTATAGCTAGCCACTAGAAGTAATGCTTTAATAGCTTAAGAGTGCGCTTAGCCCTAAAGTAACTTACTAGTAAATTATTATAGTATAGCTATAGAAGCTCCTATTATAAAATAGGCTCCTAGGGAATAATTACCTAGTCTTAGTATATTAGGAGACCCCTTATGCTATATAACTATAGACTAGCCTTTCCCTTCCCTTTTACTAGGGAGTTATTAGTCTTACTATTTTACCTCTATAAATCTAGGTCTTAATCCTATGCTTTCTATAGTAATTACGCTAATAGTTTATTTACCTTAGATTAGTAAGGATTTAGTAATATAATAGCCCCCTATATCTCTTATACTATGCTAATATCTTAGATATATATTACTTTCTCCTAGAAATTACCCTTATTTAGCTAATCTTTTACTAGATCCACAGTAGCTATCTAGCCTCTTAACTAGGCTACTCTAGCCTCTAGAGCTTTCTCTATAAGGGCTAGGGCGTTTTCTTTCCCTAAAGATATTTTATTAAGCCTCTCTATATCTAAGACTAGTAATATACTTAGTTTTCTTTAATATATTAGTATCTCTTCTTCTACTACTTCTTTAGTAACTACTATTTTCTTTTAAAGTTCTAGTAGAAGTGCCCTATTTATTAGGGGTTTACCTTTATAATTAGACCTCCTTAATAATGTATTTACTAGGTTACTTTTCCCTAGTCTATGCCTAATTATAAAGTAAAAGGGGCAAAGGAATATATACTATCTAGCTTACCTTTTATTTAGCTTTTACTACCTTATAAAGGTTTATAAGTTATAGTAGTCTAATAAGACCTCCACTAGGGTTACTATACCTTTAATGTAGTGTTACTAGTGTTTAAATAACTTTACTATAGTAAGTAACTCTTAATTAGCTATGCTATAATTACACTTAGTGTCTATAAACTTCCTTAACTAAAAGGCTACTAAATATTAATAGCCCTTATTATTCTATTATAATAGGATTCCTACTATTATAAAGACAGAAGCATTTATCTTAATATATACTAGTTAACTTAGGTTATAATAATAGAGGAGAGGCGCTTACTAAAAGGCATCTTTTAGCTAGTTAAACACTAGCTATTCCTTTACTCTAAATATAAACTTCCTAGTTTAAATACTATTTTAACTACCTTTTATTAACGTATATAAAGGTGCTATAATCCTAGAGTATTTATAGATAAACTATTAGTAAAAGTTATAGAATCTAAGGAATAACTATATATCCTTAAAGCTTATAAGTTCCTTCTAATCTTAGATTATATTAACCCTACATATATCTATTAAGATCCTATTAATTAATAGGATAAACCCTAGGAATTCCACTAACTCCTAGTAAAATAAGCACTTTAAGGGTTTTATATATAGCTTTACTAACCTTATATATTCTAGGACTTCCTTAATATATATAGTGTGCTCCTCCTATGTTTTTAAGAAGATAAGGATATTATCTAAATATACTATATAAATAGTATTAACTAGCCTATAAAGCGCTTTATAAATATAGCTTTAGAAAGTAACTAGGGTATTTATTAACCTAAAGGGCATTATAAGATATTTATAGTGTCTATAACACGTGCGAAATGTAGTCTTTTACTTATTACCCTCTTTAATATAAATTTAATAGTAAGCATCCTTAATATTAATCTTTAAGAAGTAGCAAGCCCCTTAATAATAGTCTAGGATCTTTAAAATTAGGGGGAGAGCATAGTAATTCTTCTATATTACTTTATTAAGTCCCTAATAATTTATATATAGTTAAAGCATTTTATCTTTCTTTAGTATAAATAGGATAGGCATGCCTATAGGGCTCTTAGAGGGTCTTATCTAGCCTTTCTATAGGTTTTTATTAATATATTTATAGAGCTCCTTTAGCTTGCTTTAGGAGAGAGGGTAAATTAGTTTATATAGGGGTATAGCCCTAGGTATTAGGTTAATTACGTGATTAGTCTTCTTTTTTAATAGTAAGCTTCCTACCTTATCTAATATAAATATATCTTTAAACTTATATAATTCCTTAGGGATATCTTTAATAGTTCTATATGCTTTTACTTTCTCTTTATCTTTAAGGGCAATAAACTTATCTTTTATAACTCCTATAATAGCATATATAATAGTCTTATTACGCATTACCTTTGTAAACTCACAAGGAGTTATAAGTAAAAAGGCTATTCTCTTTTTCTTAAACTACTACTCTTATAAGTATAAGCAAAGGTATATATATTCTTTAGCAAGTGTGTGTATTCTAATTAAGAGAGGGCTTTCCCTTACTCTTAGGTCCTTATCTATAGCTATATATAGTAGCTTAAGGTCCTTTTCTTCTTCTCTTAAGTCCTTAATTATAATAGGTACCTTATAGACACTATATTAGGGGACTATAAGGGCCCTTACTACCTTAAGGATAAATACTATAGCCTTAGCCTAGTTAAGCTTATATTTCTTTGCAAATTTAGCACTAATAATATTAATTTTTATGTAGCTATTAAGATCCACTGCTATTTTAGTATCTTTATGCCTATAAATAGTAACTAGTGTGTGAAATTAATACCCTATTAGTACCCTAGTATTTAAGGCAAAGGTAAGGGCATTTACTTCTGCCTTAGGAAGTTTCCCTAGCCTTCTTAGGGCTCTTTCTTTAGCTTATTACACTTCTATATAAGATACTCTATGCTACTATAGTTAAAATATTATCTTTTATCCTTAACTTTACTATTATTTAGGTAGGTAGCTAGGCCCTTTTCCTAGTCCTTATTCCCTTAATCCTTATAAGGTCTATAACCTTATAAGGAGTCTTACCTTTAATATTAGGGAGCCTTATATAGGCCTTTATCCCCTAAATAGTTAGGCTTTTGCTTATTCTTTAGTATTACCTCCTAAAATCACTAGGTAAGTTATATAACCTCTTCTTAAG
Source organism: Epichloe sp. AL9924 (assembly GCA_000729825.1). Taxonomy (NCBI): domain Eukaryota; kingdom Fungi; phylum Ascomycota; class Sordariomycetes; order Hypocreales; family Clavicipitaceae; genus Epichloe; species Epichloe sp. AL9924. The sequence goes on along the minus strand of JFGW01000254.1, from coordinate 27,320 downwards.
TCTTTCCTATAATTAAAGAATATAGGTTAATATAGTCCTATAGGTTAGGGAGTAACTTTATAAAAAATATAAAAATATAAGACTTTTTAGAGGCTCTTTCTAGGTATTTCTCTAGCGAATCTAAGTAAATACTAAATTAGATAGGGCTTTAACCCTTATATTACCTTGCGTTCTCTAGCTATGTAGCTATTTACGCATTATAGTTTATAGCATCCTTAAGTAGTATAAGTATTTAATCCTAGAACTTATCCTAGTTATCTTTAAGGTTTTCCTAGCTATTAGCCTATTATTCTTTAAGGTATTTATTCTATCTTACCTAATAGTTAGTATATATATAGTTAAGTGTAAGGAGGATCTTTTAATAGTTATATTAATATTTTTTCTTCGCCCTATTAAAGGTATAGTTTAGGTTATTAAGCTATATCTTATGCTTCTATAGGTTTATAAGATATTAGAGCTTAGTAATATTCTAGACCTTAATCTCTTAGCTACTCTAGCTTAAGGGGGTACTAGGTCTTTGCCCCCTTTTTACTTATGCCTCCCCCTTATTTAGTTATAATAGGTTAATAAGCTTCTTTTCTTATTCTTATAGTTTCTAGAGTTAATTTAAGCTAAGTAATTTACTCTATTATTACTATAGCTTTAGTACTAATAGTAAGGGGTCTAATTTTAAGCGTAGTCTCTATAAAATATAGCGTGTCCTTAGCTATAGTGCTACCCTTATTTAATTAGTTCTAGTTATTATCTAATATTACTCTAGTAAATTAGGTAATTCTCCCCCCTATATTACTCTTAGGTAGCTAGTAGGAGAAGCTTTAGAATTATAAGAATAATAATAGCTAGGCAAGAGGTATAGGGGCTCTAGTATATTAACTAAAGCTTACTAGGTCTAAGTGTGTTATGCGTGCGAGTCACTAGCTTATAGCTAGTAGCTTGCCAGTGTCACGTGGACCTAGCCCTAGGGTGTGGCCTGTCCGCGGGGCGCGCTAGTGGTGTGCCTATGTTGTGAGTGGGGCCTCACACTTCCTTTCTCTTATAATATCCCTTAACCTTATAAGTTACCCCTACTAGCTAAGCAGTAGCTCTCTTACTACTATTATATAGTAGTTGCTAACCTTCTTTAGTCTCTAATTATTATTATTACTTACTATTATTTGTCTATCCTTTATCTTTATCTAGATTATTAGTTTATTCCCTTTTAAACATAATTTCTTTATTTAGTCTATTATAGCTAACTTATAGCTAGTTAACTATATCTAATACTTATATTAGGACTCTGCCTCCTCTAGTAGCTCTAGAAGGTTAAGCTACTAGAAAGTCTTCTAAGAAATCTCCTACTAAGTCTCCTTAAAAGCACTTAGCTTCTAAAATCTTAATATAAGTTTACTATATCCTTATAGCGTGTCTATTACTAACTTACTACTAGTAGAATAATAGGAAAGAAAATTCTATATATATACTACTCCTAGTAAGTAGTAATGTAAAATATCCTACTAAAAAACAGTAGCTATAATATTCCTAAATATCTTATTAATAAAAAGACCTTCCCTATAGAATATAATAAATCTATAAGTATAACTTCTTTGCTTACTTACTACTTTTACATTACTAATATCTAATAGGCTACTTAATAAAATATGCTTATTACTTCTATAATAATAAAAACTATATTATAGTATGTCTCTCTTATCTAGAAACTACTTGCTTATTACTAATATACTACTAGTGCCTAGCTTAAATTACGTAGCTTTATAATAGGCTATTTAAACTTATTAAAGCTACTCCTAAAGGTAGCTACTACTATTAGGATAAAGTAAGTATAATTCTACTACCTAAACACTAGATTACTACTAACTCACTACTAGTCTATTATAAAAGCAAAGAAAAAGCTACAAAATACTATCCTATCTTATAAAAATTCTAATAAGTATAAACGCATCTATTACGCCTAAATAATTACTAATACTACTTATAAAGTAAAATATAATAAACACACTATAATAGTGCTACTAAGTAATACTATAAACCTTAAGATATAGATTAATATTTTAAACTCTCTTTGCTTTATAGCCTAGAATATCCTAATAGTAAGCTTTCTTAATATATATAGCTAATACTTAACTAACTTACTAGTAGTTTACACTTAATATTACTAATTTACTTACTTACGTTAGTCCTATTAAGCTCCCTAGTAAACTTTAGGTCTATATATATAAAAAGAGGGATTCTAATAATAAAGATACTCCTAAGGCCTCTGCCCCCTTAGCTACTATAGCTACTACTACTACTAAGGAAATAGTAGTTACTATAGCTAACTTTATTATAGAGAAGTAAGTGCTTAGTAGCTACGTAATAAATTAAGTAATTTAACTTTATTTTCTAACTTCCTACTATATTAACTTATAAACTATAACTACTTTGTAATAACCTTATATTAACTTGCGAATTATAAGTACTTTACAATAACCTTATATTAACTTATAAATCATAAGTACTTTATAATAACCTTACTATTTAACTATTACTTATAATCTTTAATAATATCCCTTATTATAAAATCCCTCTTTAGCACCTATAAGTTTTCTAATGCATTATAGCCTTTTCACTTAACTAGATATTTACATTATCTCCTATTATAGTAATATAAAATAATTCTCTTAACTTTAAACTCCTATTTATTATCTTTAAGGTTATCTTATAATAAGGATATATCTTCTATATTAGTTAAGTCCCCTTTAAAAGGCTTAAGACTAGTAATATTAAATATATTATATAAATAAGTCCTAGGTAGTAACCTTAATTAATATGCTAATCTATAACTCCTAATTACCTTTTTAATCTTATAAGGGCCTAGGTACTTCGCGGCTAGCTTTTTACTAGGTTATCTTAGGTTAATATTCTTTATTAATAATAAAATATAATCACTAACTTTAAACCTTATTAGAGTTCTTTTCTATTATAATATTTCTTATACTAAGTCTATAAGTTACTTAAAAGCTATTTAATTATAGTGTGATTTTTTCTTAGCGCTAAGACTCTACTTTTAGCTTAATTATTTACTAAAGGGATATCTATAACTACTTATTACAGACCTCTAGGATTATAACCCTATAATGCCTCCACTAGTGTGTAGCTATACGTTATATAATTACTTATGTTATATGTAAATTACGCTAATAACAAGTTATCTGCCTAATTAGTCTATTTAGCATAAGCAAAAGCCCTTAAATAATGCTCTAAAACTTAGTTTAGATATTCTATTTAGCTATCTATTTAGGGATAAAAAGCGGTGCTTAATAGCCACTTAGTTACAAGAAGGTAACAGAAAGTTATCTAGAAACCACTAGTAAATATAGAACCTTAGTTTATTATAATACCTTCTAGAGCTCTATAGTCTCTGAAAACATATTCTAAGAACATAGTTACTAGCCTATTGCTAGTTAGTCATGTTAAAACAGGAACATAAATACTATATTTTATAAAATAGTTAATAATAACTAAAATCACATTATAAGTCTAGTTTAAGTCTTTTACTAGTGGAAGCCTAGTGATAAAATCTATTAATATTTCTTAAAAAGGGCAATTAGGCACTAGTAGTGTAGCTAGCTTACTATATAGTTTATAATGCCTTAGTTTTAAAGTCTAATAACTTATATAAGTGCTAATATACACCTTTATATCTTTCTTTATTATTAGCTAATAGTATTAGTTTATAACTTAATAAAGAGTCCTACTTACTCCTTAATACCTAGTAGTAGGGTTATTATAGGTTAGTAATAAAATTTCTTTTCTTATTCCCTAAGGGATAAAAACATAATTCTTAAATATTAATAGCTTAGAGAGTCCTATAGACTATATCTATAATGCTACTAAATTACTACTTTTAAGCAACTTCTTTTAACCTATAGTAAAGTTATTACCTTACTACGCTTTATATAATAAGACTTAAATTAAGGCTTTTAATTCTAAGCTCCTTTCTAGAAAGCTAGAGTTAAACTTAGAAGAGGTTCTCTAAATAGATTAGATCCTAGCTATAATATCTCTATAAGTAATTAGTTCGCTAGATGCCTCTAGTCTTATAGGGGAATAGATAAGTAATAGTTTTAAGGGGCGCCCTTACTACTTACTAGTAACTACCTATGCTAGTCTACCCCTTTTAGTAGTGGCTAGTCTAATAGGAAAATTAAAATAGCTAAGTAATAAACGTAACATAGACTAGGTACTAGTAGTACTACTATAGCTACCTTATTACTTACTAAAAAAAGTATTAAATAACCTTACTAATACACCTCTTCTAAGCGTGTCTAGATTATTAGGCTCCTTAAAAATATAGTTAAGTTATAATTTTTTAAAACCCTAGATATTAATAGTATTATTATAGTGTCTTTATAACTAACTATTAGTTACACTAAATAATGTTTCTATAGAACCTATAGCGCTAGTAGTATTACTATAGTATTCCTATTACTTAGTATCTATAAATTTAAATAAAAAGGTAGGGAGCTATATAGTTATTACTTCTGCTTTCCTTATCTTACTTATAAAATCTAGTTTTCTTAATAGGGGATTAGTAGGATTTAATTTCCCTATATAATATATAATCTTAAAGTTAAACAAATAAAGCTTATTAAGCGTAGTTACCTACCTACTAGTAAGCTTAGGCTTTATAGCTAGGTACTTATAGTTTAAATAGTCTGTAATAACCTTAATTATATAAGCTAAGTAGGTAAGGTAATGTCTCTAGGCCTAAAAAGCCTCTTAAATAGCTAATAATTCGCTATTAGGTATTATATAGTGTAATTTAGCGTTAGTTATTTTCCTTAATATAAACATAACTAAGTGCTAGTAACCTAGCACTAACATTATAAGTATAGCCCTAATTATATATCTAGATATATCTATCTCCACTCTAAGATACGTAAGTGAATTAAAATACACTAAAATTAGCGCTTCTTAAAATCTTTACTAAAGTTCTCTAAACACTACTAACTCGTAGGGTTCTAGGTTAAACATTGCTAGTTACTTCCCTCTAAGGTAATCTATTAATAGAACAATAACTTTACTATACTATTTAATAAAACAGCGATAAAATCTAGTAAAACCAAGAAATAACTATATGTTAAATATACTACGTGGTATTAGCTATGTTATAATTGCTTTAACCCTTGCTAGATTTATTATAATACCTCTTAGCAATATCTTAAAGCCTAAGAATTTAACCTTTATAACCAAAAATTAACACTTTATAAGGTTAATAAAAAGGCTTATATCTCTAAGCTTACATAGGATTTATTTAATATAATCTATATGCTCCTTAACCACACTACTATATATTAGCATGTTATCTAGGTAAATAATGTAGGTCTTATTAATAAGACCTTTAAGTGCATTGTTAATATACTCCTAAAAAGTTACTAGTGTATTAACTAGTCTAAATAGCATAATAAGATATTTAAAGTGGCTATAGTAATAATAGAAAGCTATCTTCTACTTATTACCTAAGCGAATACATAGCTAGTAATACGTATCTTTAAGATTAAGGACTGTAAAAATAACTATACTTGCTAATTAATTAAGAATTTTAGCAATAAGAGGCAAAGGGGCCTTATCCTTAATTATAATCTTATTTAAGCCCCTATAATCTATATAAAGCCTTAATTTTCCTCCTTTCTTTAGAATAAATAAAATTAGAGCTTTAGCTAGGCTAACTAATCTTCTAATCCACTCTTTAAGCTATACACTTATAAGGTACTCCCTAAGAACTTATAGCTCTCTCTTAGCTAAATTATATATAGGCCCCTAAGGTAGTGTTTTCCCTTCTTCTAATTTAATTACATAAGTATAACCTCCTAGTTTAGGAAGCTTACCTACTAGCTCTTTAGAAAAAACATCTATAAACTCCTTATATTTATCTAGAATCATTAGTATAAGATACTTAGTACTCTTGCCCTAATTTAACGTAGCTTCTTTACTACTTGCGTTTCCTAAAATTAGTATAATTATAATACCTTGCTTTTTCTACTATAAGTAAGCGTATTCTAGTAATATTATAGTGTCTTTACTATTTATTTATCTTTCTATTACTACTAAGTTCTCTAATTAACCTTTGTCCCTTTCTTTTAGAACTATTAGCTTAATCTTTATTACTCTAAATAATAATATAACTACTGCTAGTTTTTTCTCCCTATATATTCGCTGCTTTCTATAAGTGAAGGAGAGACGCTCTTTAGTTACTAGATACCTCTAGAATCCCTGCTCCTAATATATGATTGTTAAAAATAAGACCTATTTTTAGCCCTTTCTAGTCAAAGGACCTTTCTATTACTAGCTTGCATTGCAAGCCTGACAGCTGCACTGCAGCTGTCAACGGTCGCGCAGGTGACCGTCAATGGCCACGTCGCAGCTGTCAACAGTTGCGACCGACCGTGTGGATGACTAATCCAAATCAATTGTGGATTATTCAATTGCGTTGTGGCTGCAAGCGTAGCCATAACTATAGCGCCACTAGTAATTAGGTAAGCTAGGGTGACGTAAGCAGGTTACCCTACACATAGGTTACCCTATAGCTATCTTTAACAGCGATTTTCTCTTTAACTAGAGGTTATATAAAAGTCTTGCATATAGCAAATTAAAGCTTAAAGACAGGGCTTTTATTTTATATAGGAATATTTTTTGGACTAAAAGTTAGTGCATATGGGTTGCTAGTTTGTATGGTAGTAAGTTAATTTTTTGGATTTTACATACAAATGAATTTTGCGGAAAATCAAAAGTAGCCCTTAAGACCCTTTTAGCAGCCCGGATCCACCAATATGGTTAGTGGGTATATAAGAGGAAGAAGATCTTTTCAATCTAGCTAGATAGCTAGGCCTCTTAATCCAACAGCCGCATTGCATATACAACGTCACTAAAATCAATTCTATTGGTATATAAGATATCGTAAAAGTCATCTAGATTGAATTCTATTAGTTAATAACTGCCACAACCTTCCGTTGCGTTGCGTTGAATATTTAACGTGGTGGTTCTATTGGTCCCCGACCGTAGAGCTACACCTGTACAGCTGTTGCCAGCCGGCAACTAGCTCCCTACATTTCAATAATGATTATAGGTAAGTATTCTCTAATCTAGTCTATACCTAGTATTATCCCTTCTCCTATATTAGTAATATAGTAGCTAACTTAGTAAAACTTCGCAAATCCTATACTATCTTTTACTTTTATTAATTTTTACAAAATTCCTTAATATAGAATCACTTTTTAGCTTACACTCTCTAGTATTTAGTCTAATTATATTACACTCTCCTAATCCTTTTTTATTAATAATTTAGGATAAATTATTAAAAACTATATACCTGTGTTAAATAGCGCTTACATAGCTAACTACTAGTTATCTTATTATAGAGATACCTACATTCTTATTTTATTATCTATAGGGTATTCTATAGTAAGATTATATTCCTAGGTCTATGCTAATTAAACTAGTATTATATTAGGAGATATAGCTTTATTACTACTCTTATTATATTTCTCCGTTATATACTTATTGCTTTTATAGGTAAAATAGTCTAGTGCCTAATAAGTTAGTATAGTATATCTAGGCTTTTTATATTTAAAGCACACTAGGGATAATTTTTTCCTTTAATCCCCGCTTTATTACTATGCCCTATTTATAGGTAATATAGAGTATTACCTTTTTTTTTTATAGTCTTAACTTTTTTATTACTTTAGCCTAAATTTATTATAACCTTCGCTTTCTTGCCCTAGCCTTATAACTAGCTTTATAATATTAGAAACTCTTAGCTAATTATTTACTTCCTTATAGCACTATTTAAGCTATTTAGAAAGATAGTAATTCTTAGGCATATAGGAATTGCCTTAGGTAATTTAGCTTCTACCTTAGTCTAAGCTCTTATAAAGGCTTAAAATAATTAGTTATCCCTTTACCTAAGATTTAGTAGAGTTCTTATTACTTCTAAGCACCTTATATTCTTATCTATTATTCTAGTCTTTAGCTAATTAAGAAAACCTATCTATATAAGTAACGTGTAATTTACATGCCTATCTACAGCTATATAACGTATCTATTATTACTTTATATTATTAGCTAGGTAGCTACCTATATACGCTACCTTAGTTATGTTATTCCTAAAGGTATAATAGTCTAATTTAAATAACACATTTAAATCTACTAGGAAATTCTAGAGATTCTTATATATATCCCCTTTATATATAGGTATTTTTATTTGCGTTTTAATAAGACTACTTTACTACGTAATTACTACTAAATTACTATAGACTACTAGTAAAACTATAGTTAAAGTTTAAGGGGTAATTATAAGTCCCTAAGGAGGTCTAGCTAATAATAGATTTGCCTTAATCTCCTTAATTTATGCCTTAATTTGCAGAATCTCCTGTCTTCTTTATATATGTAGTAGCTTAGCTTATATAACCTTATAGCATCTCTATAACGATCTATTATTATTATTTATATTACCTATGCCTTTATCTAGATTAAGGACTAGTAGCATTTCTTATACCCTATTATTATCTATTATTCTAGACTATAGGGGTTCTCTATTCTATAACTAATTATCTATACCTTTATTATTATAAGGTACTAGTGTGTTTTATATAAACCTTTGTAGTATTAGCTATAGAATAATCTAGCTAATAATTTATTTCCCTTAAAGGTTTAGAGATTAATTTATTATAGCTTCTACTACTAAGTCTAATATAAATAAAGTAAAGGCTAAGATTTATAGTTACTACTAGAAAGATACTAGCTAGGGCCTAGTATATTAAGGTTTTAATCTCTAACTAACTATATATAATATACGCTATCCTTAATAAATACCTCGCTTAATAAACACGTAGCTATCTTATAGCTAGCTAGCCTCTTTATTATTAGAGCAGCCTAAAGGTTCTCCGAAGATCCACTATTATAAACATCCTATCTCTGTCCTCTGCGCTCCTAACAGTTTATCGCAAACTTGCCCAAAAAAATATAGATTCAATAAGGGTGCGATCCAAGTTAGCGCAGTCGTTTAAAAATTAGCGCAGTTATGTAAAATTCGTCATTTTTAGGCCCACTATTGCGTTAAAAATAGGGCTTTCCTATATTTAGTTAGTGTTTTTACAGCGCATGCCCTAGGTAATTGCTATACCTTTAAAGGCCCTTATTTATAATATACTAAGTTAGTAAGGCTAGTTAGATAGCTAGAAAAGGGAAGCTATATAGAAAAAGTTATATTTCTACTACTAATATAGTAAAAAAGAGTATGCTAAATGTTTTAGCATACTCTAGTTAAATTAGCGCACTCTCTAGTTAAACTAGCGCACTCTACGTTCTTTACTATGCTTTATAATATAAAAATAGAGATAAACTTCTTTTCTTTAGAGTAATTCCTACTAAATTTAGTTAAAGATAATAATAATAATAATAAACTACACCTTACTATTACTATATTAATTATTTATAATACTCTTTTTATAAAAAACTTACTATAAAATAATAACTATTATTCTATAACCACTAGGTATAGATTACCTATAGCCTTAATAGCCTTCTATAAGAAGGTCCTTTATATCTTAACTAAATAGTAATTTAAAGAGATCTTTTATATATTAAAAGCTACGTTTTTTAACCTCTATTAGTGGCTTTAAAATAATACTAATGTTAAGCCTACTAAATACTAGTTAATTAAGTAAATAGTAATAATCTTCCTATAGATTATAGCGTTTAATAAGCTATAGTAAAATGTGGCTTTTTACTTTAAAATAAGCTAGTTATTAGTATTAAGGATATTCTATAGGCTTATTAATCTAATAAGGCGTTTATATACTACTTTTATTTATTAACTAGAGCTAGATTATATTTCTATATATATTGCGTTAGATCTAAGTAAACGTGCGTTCTATAGTGTAATAGGTGCTATTAATAGCACATATATACCTGTATTTATCCTAGTAGCTAAGCAGTAGTAATTCTTCTCTTAAAAGAGCAATATCTCTTAGAATATGCTAGTAGCTATAAATTTTAATAATAATATCTTTATATATATATTAGTAAGCGCTAAGGGATTAATTTATAATAAACTACTGCTTTAAACTACTCTTACTAAGTTATTTTAAATATATAGAAAGCATTTTTACCTTATAGATATAGGATTTTATACGCAAGCTAGGTTACTTATACCCTTTATAGGTGTTTGCTATTATTTAAATAAGAATCCTAATAATAGAGAAGGGCTAAGAATAAGGGCTAAACTTTATAATCTCTAGTATACTATTCTTTAAGTAGTAGTTAAGAAACTCTTTAAGTATTATAAGTAAAAGGTTAAGATAATTTGCTATAGTGCTACTAAGTATAACTTTATAGATTAGATTAAGATTATTTATACTATAATAGGCTTATTTAACTTTATTAAATTAGGTAGTATTACACTAGAAAAGTAAGGGAGGCTTAACTTAAAGGCTTTAAATAAGAATAAACTCTAGCTTATTAAAGAGGCTTATAAGCTAGTAAATAGCTTTAATATAAGAGGAAGTCTAGTAGTGTAGTAAAGTATTATTATAAAAAGAGGCTTTTATAGTTATTAGCAATACTAGTAAGAGAGAGGCATTAAGATCCCTAAGGATAGAAGTCTTTAATAAGGGAGGAATTATTTAGTAGGTAGTTATAAGGCTATTAGGTAAGCAGCTATAAGGTTATTAGGCAGGTAGCTATAAGGTTAGGGAGATAAAACCATAAGTAGCGTGAATTTTATATAGGTAAAAATGCTAGTAATCCTCACGCCTAAGCTAATTCTACTATAACTATCTAACCTCTTCCTTTTTTACCCTTATAACCTTACTTTTCTAACCTCTCCCTTTAACTTTATAACCTTTTCCTTTACCTTTACAAATAATAGCTAAAGTCTGCGGTTATAAAAGCCACTTTATCCTTACTTCTAAGCTTATTTTAAAGTATTATATTCTTTAGATCTTCCTTTACCTAGCTTATTACTTTTAATATCTAAGTAATACTATAGCTTTTATAAAAAGACTTATAGTTCTCTAATGCCTTTTTAAACTTACTATCTAATAGGTTACTTTACTAGGTAACTATAGTATATATATAAGAGTACTCTTGCTTCTAAACTTAAGAAAACGCTAATTTAAGTGCTATAAAAACCGCTTTTACTATTAATTAATTTATATTCTTTTTCTAAATCCTCTAAACTAGTATGCTACTTAGGGCAGATTTGCTAAAAGGTAATAATCCCTCTCTAGAGCTTAGGGTTAACTCTCTTAAGCTTAGAGTTATAAGCTAGCTAATTTAGTCTAGTATAAGTATAATAGTAAATTACATTAGTTATACTAAGGCAAAGGGATTATCCCCCTTAGTTAGATTAATAGTCTTAAGCTATTTAATACTATTATCCTTAACTATTTTAGTATTCCCTTATTAATTATTATCTTTATCTATTAGATTATTAAGATATTACGCTACTATTACAAAGCCTATATTATTACCTACTTCTAATATAGTACCCCTAGCTAGTAAGTCCTTAGAAAATACCTTATACTAAGTCTTATAAGTAATACTATTAGTAACTAAAAGTAGCTAGGTTATAATCTTTCTTTTAATTATACTAAACTTCTTTTTAAGTAGCTTAGTATTTATATTACTTATTTTAAGTATATACTTTACCTTATTATATTAAGTGCTTAAATAGCTTTTAGCTTATAAAAACACTTACTAATAGTCCTATAAGCTATAATACTTTTATTCTATTAACTTTATAATTTATTTACACTAAGGATAATAATCTTATATTATAAGGATAATCTCTTTTAAAGTTACTTAAGTTACACTATACTTTATACTATTTAATTTACTATTAACCTAGGCTTTATAAAGCTTCTCTAGTAAGTATATTATTTACTTATCTATTTACCTTATAGTAGTACTACACTAAGAAGTAGTAAATTAACTAGGCTATAAAGCGCTTTAAGCCTAAGATAAGGGTATTTTAAAAAGAAAAGTATAAAGGTATAAGAAATTCTCTAATAATAATTAACTTCTTTATAAGGGAAAGCCTTTATTAATAAATAAGAGGGGCTAGGGTAGTGTAAAATCTCTTTACTCTCTTATATATTAATAAGGAAAGGTACTATAGATAGTACGAAGTAAGCTCTTTACCTATATCCATAGCTAATTTGTACCTACGGGGGTCTTAAGTGCGCCAGCTTTTAAACGACTGCGCCGACTTGGATCACACCCTAAAGATCAATACGTAGCCCCCCAATGGTTCCCTGTCTTTCATGGTTAGCCAAGCAGCTTTGGAGCTGGCGCTTGACCAAGCCAAACGCAGGGTACTGCCATGCCGGAGCAAATCCACCAACGCCACAAGAGCTGATGCAGTCGAATCGCATCGTACTGGTCGCATGTCCTACGGTATCAAGGCGTGGTAGCCGCTAAGCCAAGGTTCGTGGCTGCGGCATTGGCGCTCCGAGCGCAGAGTCATCACAACAAGCAAGCTCTCTGACTGTATACGATGTCTTGTGCGTGGGCAAGGGGGTCACAACTCATCTGGCTGGTGGAATAAATCACGCCTACAACCGGTCACGTGCATCCCTCTCCGCAGGCTACAACCCGCCACTTTGGCCCCGCAAATAGCACTGATTTGCAATGCTCTAGTAAACTTTAAAAAAAATTCAAACGTAAAACTGCTCCTCTCGCTCAGTATAAATTCGACTGCCCCTCACCTGTTGCCGACACCATCTGCTCCAAGATTTACGCTCTCCTTTGGACAATACCACCTATCAAACTGCACTGCTTCCTCCATCATCACTTCATTCATCATGAGTTCACCACAGTCTCGGCAGACGGCAAGCTCAATAGAGCTTGCAAGGCAAGATTACAGAGCGAGAGACGAAGAATACCACCGCCTGCGCGCCTTCCACCAAGCTGGCCCCCGAATCTATGAACCAAAACTTCAACAGGACGGCAGCCTGACGATGGATTGTAACCAGTTCGCCGGTATCTGCAACAAAACAGCACCAATATACTGCTTACCTGGTTCGTTTGGGGGTCATCTACGACTGGTAATCCAGAATTACATGTATCGCCGTTGGTTCAAGCCATACAGAAGCGAGCTCGGATGGGGTCGCTTTTTATGCAAGTTTATAAATCCGGTTGGCCTAGATGAAGAAAAGACAGCCCCATCCACTTCGACCTTGAAGAGCCTACTTTGCTTGAACCAATCGATTTGCGAGACAGTAACTGCGCAACGAACGCAGTACAAACAGCAACTTGCGTCGGGTGTCGGTCCATTTGACCGAGTAGTACAAGATCATGAGTTCTACGTTTTACAACCACTTTTCCAGGCCATAATGATTGTGGTTTCGGTCGCATTTTACCGCAAAGAGGATTCAAGCTCTGTTGGAAGACTTCCAGTTTATTTGGTCAGGACAGGCTTGGAGGAAAATTTGAGTGCGCCTATCACCTTTGACGTCATATCTGAAAAGATAATAAGCCATCTGCACGGCGTTGGCACAGGCGGCGTAATGGTCACGCTTGAAACAGCTATAGACTTTGTTATGGGCTTAGAAGCTCGCGAGGTGGCGATTTGTGGGATGCAGCCTGATCCCCTGAAATCATGGTTAACGTGGCCAGAGTTATTAGATGAGTGTGGCATCCCACCAGGGGAAGAGCACTTGCACGGGCCAACATCCAAGTTCGTGGATGTAAACAAGTTTCCAGGATGGTCTGACTTGGCCCTGAAGTTTGACAGAATGTGCAGTCGACGAGAACGGAGCTCCTTTGAAATAATGGAATTCTTGTCTAACCGGTCCAAAATGTGTTTGAAGGAAAACAAAAGAGATTCAAAATAAGGAACTGACACTTGAGGATAGAGGTGGTTAACAGAATGTTTTCTTCTCTAGATTAAAAGAAACTAGCTCTGTGACCTTAACTAGCAGGGCCTTTAAACATGCCTAGGTTATATTGTATCGCTTTCTTGCTTTGACTTCCTTGATGCTTTAGAGACCTCCCGCCTATGCTTGCGTTGTTGCCGCTTAGTTGGTTCGTTTATTGGAGCCTCTTCTAAGAACCAGCAAATTGACGGAAACTTGAGGCCGCGATGGTTTATAACCCTGGCCTTTGTCACAATTCGGCGGCCGAAAAATTGTGGGTATGCAGCGAGCATTCTTGGTATAGTTTTCCCATTCACAGTGCCAAGAAGAGCAAAGAAGTCATCGTCAGTTAGGTCAACATCCCTTGTCGTACCCTCAATTGGGCAGATGTGGTCGATTATTCTTCTGGTTTCAAGATTCTCGACCCAAATTCGCCATATTACCATGAGGTTCTTGCTGCTATTTCCTGAGGTAGAAACAGCGTTTTGGAAGGCAAGAGCCAAAAGGTCTGAGAAAAATAATCGGTTTGACGTTAAAATGTCTCGATCGGAGCGGTTGTCAGTGCAAACAATGATCTCGCCCTTTTTCTGGATATACATTTGATAGATGCCCGTATCATTTTCCTTGTCCAAATTACAAATTTGGCAAAATTTGTAGCCATCTGTAGGCATGTCGGCATCGTGAAACGCGGCCAAATCGCCGTTATCAAGCGCCAGTGAATTGTCGTCGTCCCACCTGAAAAAGTAGCGGTCCAAATGGTATGGGAACTCCTTGAATTCATTGCCATGCTTCCTTATTTCTTCCAGGAGATTCTGGTGGAGCTGTCTCCCCTTTTCGGCGAACTGGGCTCGTTTTGTTTCATTAGATTCTGATGCCATCGTGATGTCTTTAGCGTACGTAGAGCAAAATAATTGTCTTTTACAACGATGCAGCACAAAGCAAAACAAATGAGCATTTTTTGTTTACATTGGGATATGCTCCTTCCTGCAAGAGGATACATAGCAAGCATTTTCATTTTTGATTATTTGGATGATTGACAGGCACTTGCGGAAGGCACGACACCACGACTTCACGGGCGTAGACGACGAGCCTAAGAAACTAGCATTGACAATGCTACGAGAATGCCATGTTTTCGCCCTGTCGCGTTCCGCACCTTGAGGACTGATGTAGGCGATCTGAAAAATATCCAGACGGAGAAAGAAATCACTTCTTTTAGCACTGGAACTGCAAAGGTAGAGGTCCCTTCAGACGACTGGCTTCAGACGACTGGCTGCATGGGTTCATCATCACCAGCACGGAAGATTTCGTCGAAGATAAGGCACAACAACCCTCCTGCAGAGTAGTTGGCCTGGAGATTCTTTTTGGACATCACAGTTCTGTCAAATTGGGAAAGCAAGATGGAGACAAGCGCCTGATTCACGCTTCGCAGGGATACTTTGCCGTCGGGTTGTAGACCGACATCTTGAGAAATGGACGGCTGTCCAAGCTATCTAGGCTGTCCTTACTCCAAAAGCCGTATGACTGGTATACAATGCCGTTAGGTTTATACATCGGAATGACGGTGTCTTAAACCACAGCGCCAGCCTGCACGTTCCCTCTTTAGCCAGCCAAGGACGCAACAGTACTCTCCTACTCAGCATCTTGCAGATATAAAAGCCCTTATAGGCGATGTCCCCCATTCTCTAGTCGAGCGTGAAAGAAACATGCGCCACTGGAGGTGGTCCCCTGCCGCGATAAACCCGAATGGCCAGCTCAGCAGTAATGCGGCTGAGTATTTTGGTGGCCAGTTCTTCAACGAAGATGGTGAGTTTAAGTTGATGGGCCCTAGGTTCTATCTAATATTCTCACCAGGTACATTTATACGTAACGACTTGATATCTCAGGCCCGAAGTTTGGAAAACGAGATTCCAGAATGCATTCTTGAAGAAAAACGTGAAGAACTATTTCTTCAATTTGTTAGAGGATGATATGCTGGGTGCCCGAGGAACGCGCGACGGCCTCGGAACTGTTAAGCGATCCCTGGCTAGATCCCACGACATGATTTGGACTATCGCCGGAATCCAAGATCACATGCTCATTATTGGCAATCCCACGTGTATTTTACTCCTAAACAGGCACGAACCGAACCCATGCAGTACAATTGCTTCCAATAAAGTTACGTATCGGCCTCGACGATTTTTACTTCTCCGCAGCCTAAACACATCTGGGGCATTCCCATTGTCACTCATAAGTCCATACACGCCCCGGAATTGTAATGTGTTTTCCTCTGTTCAACCTGCCAGCTCTTACCTATATTGGTTAGTTTTTGGCACCCACTGTTACGATGGACTTTTTCCGAACCGGCGGTGCTGAA
Organism: Epichloe sp. AL9924; assembly: GCA_000729825.1. Classification (NCBI taxonomy): domain Eukaryota; kingdom Fungi; phylum Ascomycota; class Sordariomycetes; order Hypocreales; family Clavicipitaceae; genus Epichloe; species Epichloe sp. AL9924. The sequence continues at coordinate 11,072 of JFGW01000254.1, read as the reverse complement.
GTGCTTCTAGTATGCTCGTCTACCTCAATGCCCCGCCATTGTTTTCTGGTGCTGATATATTTCTGGAAGGCCAACGGACCTGTTAACCCACTCTGTAAAATTGGCGCACTCTGGCGCACTCTAGATGGTACAAAGTAAACACTCCACCTGTATCTACTATTTCCGTTGCAGCGACAAAAAACAAGTATTATGTTCATGGTGTCAGGGTGAGTATTGTGCCCGTAAAAAAAAAAAAAACTATCACAAAACCGCACCTCCGTGCCCCTTTTCAAGGACGTTGAGTGACACTAACTTGACCACGAGAATACTCGAAGCAAATACGCGTAGCTCCGATCATGAAATGTTTACACTTGGGAGATTAATGCCTCCGGTTTGCTAGCCCATCGCTTAAAAACATAAATCACCACGAACTATGTACTTACAAAAACAGCCATAGAAAGTGCGTTTCACAGGCAGATCTTTGAAGGCGGAATGTCAATAGCCCGCCCAGATTCGGGGTAGGCAACGCATCTGTAGCACGAAACTACCGCCGGCGTGTCTGACGGCGCGTATTTGAGCTAGCTGATTGGGTCTTGTCTGGGGAACACCACCAACGAACACAACGCCCATTGCGTTTCAGCATAATTACCTTGCAGCTTTAATGCGCGTCATGGCTGGTCTTCGGCGGCGCGTCCTTCGCGCAGTGAATTTCCAGCTTATACTCACGATCGTATATGCATGTTAGTGATGAAATATGCGGGTTGGTGTCATTGTTGTTTGAGGCAACGAGTCGTCAGTCGTGGGTGTAGATAGCTTGCAGTGACTCAACCGCCCAGACGTGCTATGCGCCTCAGCCACGTCTACTAATTCATCGACATGGGATGACATGGACACGTATTTAGAACAAGAAATTTCAAGTGCAGCGGCTATTACATCTCAGGTGGGCGGGATGGTCTAGTCGGCTAGTCAGCCGTGAGATTGGTCCAGGATCAACGCTGGGCGCTTATTTGTTTCGCATTCGATAGCAACTCGGAGGTGAGATATGACAGCACTTGAGCACCTGCGATACTACGGGAGCGCCCCCGCGCCTGATTGGAGGTTATACCTTAAATGAAATGTGACAACTTTTGCTTCACGGCGTCTCTGGATGTGGCGAAGTCACTGGAGAAAAATGGGTGTTAGGGTGCGATCCAAGTCGGCGCAGTCGTTTAAAAATTGGCGCAGTCATGTAAAATTTGTCATTTTTAGGCCCACTATTACGTTAAAAATAGGGCTTTCCTATATTTAGTTAGTGTTTTTATAGCATATACCCTAGGTAATTACTATACCTTTAAAGGCCTTTATTTATAATATACTAAGTTAGTAAGGCTAGTTAAATAGCTAGAAAAGGGAAGCTATATAAAAAAAGTTATGTTTTTACTACTAGTATAGTAAAAAAGAGTGTACTAAATATTTTAGTATACTCTAGTTAAATTAGCGCACTCTCTAGTTAAACTATGTTAGGAGCGCAGAGGTTAGAGATAGGACATTTATAATAGTAAATCTTTAGAGAACCTTTAGGCCACTCTAATAATAAAGAGGCTAGCTAGCTATAAGATAGCTATGTGTTTATTAAGTAAGGTATTTATTAAGGATAGTATATATTATATATAGTAAGTTAGAGATTAAAACCTTTATACACTAGGCCCTAGCTAGTATCTTTCTAGTAGTAAATATAAATCTTAGCCTTTACTTTGTTTATATTAGACCTTATAGTATAAGCTATAATAAATTAATTTCTTAACCTTTAAGGAAAATAAACTATTAGCTAGATTATTATATAGCTAATACTATAAAGGTTTATATAAAACACGCTAGTACCTTATAATAATAAAGGTATAGATAATTAGTTATAGGATAAAGGACCCCTATAGTTTAAAATAATAGATAATAATAGGGTGTAAGAAACGCTACTAGTCCCTAATCTAAATAAAGGCATAGGTAATGTAAATAATAATAACAAAGTATTATAAAGATACTATAAGGTTATATAAGCTAAGCTACTATATATATAAAGAAAACAAGAGATTCTATAAATTAAAGCGTAAATTAAGGAGATTAAGGCAAATCTATTATTAGCTAGACTTCCTTAGGGACCTATAATTACCCCTTAAACTTTAACTATAGTTTTACTAGTAATTTATAGTAATTTAGTAGTAATTATATAGTAAAGTAATCTTATTAAAATGTAAATAAAAATACTTATATATAAAGGGAATATATATAAGAACCTCTAGAATTTCCTAGTAGATTTAAATATATTATTTAAATTAGACTATTATACCTTTAGGAATAATATAACTAAGGTAGTATATATAAGTAGTTACCTAGCTAATAATGCAAAGTAATAATAAATATATTATATAGCTATGGATAAGTATATAAATTATGTATTACTTATATAGATAGGTTTTCTTAATTAGCTAAAGACTAGAATAATAAATAAGAATATAAGGTACTTAGAAGTAATAAGAACTTTACTAAATCTTAGGTAAAGGGATAACTAATTATTTTAAGCCTTTATAAGAGCTTAGACTAAGGTAAAAGCTAAATTACCTAAGGTAATTCCTATATACCTAAGAATTACTATCTTTTTAAATAGCTTAAATAATGCTATAAGGAAGCAAATAATTAGCTAAGAGTTTTTAATATTATAGAGCTAGTTATAAGGCTAGGGTAAGAAAGCAAAGGTTATAATAAATTTAAGCTAAAGTAATAAAAAAAGTTAAGACTATAGAAAAAAGAGGTAATACTTTATATTACCTATAGATAAGGCATAGTAATAAAGTAAGGATTAAAGGGAAAAATTATCCCTAGTGTGCTTTAAATATAAAAAGCCTAGATATACTATACTAACTTATTAGGCACTAGACTATTTTACCTATAAAAGTAATAAGTATATAATAAAGAAATATAATAAGAGTAGTAATAAAGCTATATCTCCTAATATAATACTAGTTTAATTAGCATAAACCTAGGAGTATAATCTTACTATAAAATACCCTATAGATAATAGAATAAGAATATAGGTATCTCTATAATAAGATAACTAGTAGTTAGCTATATAAGCGCTATTTAATATAAGTATATAGTTTTTAATAATTTATCCTAAATTATTAATAAAAAAGGATTAGGAGAGTGTAATATAATTAAACTAAATACTAGAGAGTGTAAGCTAAAAAGTAATTTTATATTAAGGAATTTTATAAAAATTAATAAAAGTAAAAGATAGTATAGGATTTATAAAGTTTTACTAAGTTAGCTACTATATTACTAATATAGGAAAAGGGATAATACTAGGTATAAACTAGATTAGAGAATACTTACTTATAATTATATATTAGGAGTAGGGATTCTAGAGGTATTTAGTAACTAGAGAGTATCTCTCCTTTACTTATAGAAAGCAGTAAATATATAAGGAGAAAAAACTAGTAGTAGTTATATTATTATTTAAAGTAATAAAGATTAAGCTAATAGTTCTAAAAGAAAGGGATAAAGATTAATTAAAGAACTTAGTAGTAATAGAAAAATAAATAAATAGTAAAAACACTATAATATTACTCAAATACGCTTACTTATAATAGAAAAAGCAAGGTATTATAATTATACTAATTTTAGGAAATACAAGTAGCAAAGAAGCTATATTAAATTAGGGTAAGAGTACTAAGTGTCCTATACTAATAATTCTAAATAAATATAAGGAGTTTATAGATATTTTCTCTAAAGAGCTAGTAAGTAAGCTTCCTAAACTAGGAGGTTATACTTATATAAATAAATTAGAAGAAGGGAAAACACTACCTTAGAGGCCTATATATAATTTAGCTAAGAGAGAGCTATAAGTTCTTAAGGAGTACCTTATAAGTATATAGCTTAAAGGGTAAATTAGAAGATTAGTTAGCCTAGCTAAAGCTCTAATTTTATTTATTCTAAAGAAAGGAGGAAAATTAAGGCTTTATATAGATTATAGGGGCTTAAATAAGATTATAATTAAGGATAAGGCCCCCTTACCTCTTATTACTAAAATTATTAATTAATTAGTAAGTGTAGTTATTTTTATAGTCCTTAATCTTAAAGATATATATTACTAGCTATATATTTGCTTAGGTAATAAGTAAAAGATAGCTTTTTATTATTACTATAGCTACTTTAAATATCTTATTATACTATTTAGACTAGTTAATATACTAGTGACTTTTTAGGAGTATATTAATAATATACTTAAAGGTCTTATCAATAAGACTTATATTATTTACTTAGATAACACGCTAATATATAGTAGTGTAGTTAAGGAGCACATAGATTATATTAAATAAATCCTACGTAAGCTTAGAGATATAAGCCTTTTTATTAACCTTATAAAGTGTAAATTTTTAGTTATAAAGGTTAAATTCTTAGGCTTTAAGATATTACTAAGAGGTATTATAATAGATCTAGTAAGGGTTAAAGTAATTATAATATAGCTAATACTATATAGCGTATTTAACATTTAGTTATTTCTTAGTTTTACTAGATTTTACTGCTATTTTATTAAATAGTATAGTAAAGTTATTATTCTATTAATAAATTACCTTAGAGAGAAGTAACTAGTAATATTTAACCTAGAACCCTATAAGTTAGTAGCGTTTAGAGAACTTTAGCAAAGATTCTAGGAAGTGCTAATTTTAGTATATTTTAACTTACTTATATATCTTAGAGTGGAGATAGATATATCTAGATATATAATTAGGGCTATACTTATAATATTAGTGCTAGGTTACTAGCACTTAGTTGCGTTTATATTAAGGAAAATAACTAACACTAAATTACACTATATAACACCTAATAGCAAATTATTAGCTATTTAAGAGGCTTTTTAGGCCTAGAGACACTATCTTGCCTATTTAGCTTATATAATTAAGGTTATTATAGACTATTTAAACTATAAGTACTTAGCTATAAAGCCTAAGCTTACTAGCAGGTAGGTAACTACGCTTAATAAGCTTTATCTATTTAACTTTAAGATTATATATTATATAGGGAAATTAAATCCTACTAATCCCTTATTAAGAAGACTAGATTTTATAAGTAAGATAAGGAAAGCAGAAGTAGTAACTATATAGCTCCTTACCTTTTTATCTAAATTTATAGATACTAAGCAATAGGAACACTATAGTAATACTACTAGTGCTATAGGTTCTATAAAAACGTTATTTAGTGTAACTAATAGTTAGTTATAAAGACGCTGTGATAATACTGTTAATATCTAGGGTTTTAAAAAATCATAACTTAACTGTATTTTTAAGGAGCCTAATAATCCAGACACGCTTAGCAGAGGTATATTAGTAGGGTTATTTAATACTTTTTTTTTATAACTAATAGTTAGTTACAAAGACGCTATAATAATACTGTTAATATCTAGGGTTTTGAAAAATTGTAACTTAACTATAGTTTTAAGGAGCTTAATAATCTAAACACGCTTAGAAAAGGTGTATTAGTAGGGTTATTTAATACTTTTTTTAGCAAGTAATAAGGTAGCTATAGTAGTACTACTAGCACCTAGTTTACGTTACGTTTGTTGCTTAGCTATTTTAATTTTCCTATTAGACTAGCCACTACTAAAAGGGGTAGACTAGCATAGGTAGTTACTAGTAAGCAGCAAGGGCACCCCTTAAAACTATTACTTATCTATTCCCCTATAAGACTAGAGGTATCTAGCGAACTAATTACATATAGAGATATTATAGCTAGGATCTAATCTGTCTAAAGAACCTTTTCTAAGTTTAACTCTAGCTTTCTAGAAAAGAGCTTAGAATTAGAAGCCCTAATTTAAGTCTTATTATATAAAGCGTAGTAAGGTAATAACTTTACTATAGGTTAATTAAAGTTACTTAAAAGCGGCGATTTAGTAGTGTTATAGATATAGTCTATAGGACCCCCTAAGCTATTAATGTTTAAGAATTATGTTTTTATCCCTTAGGGAATAAGAAAAAAGAAGTTACTTAAAAGCAGTAATTTAGTAGCGTCCTAGATATAGTCTATTAAACCCTCTAAGCTATTAATATTTAAGAATTATATTTTTATCCCTCTAAGAATAGGAAGAGAGATTTTGTTACTAACTTATAATAACCCTACTGCTAGGCATTAAGGAGTAAGTAGGACTCTTTATTAAATCGCAAACTAATATTATTAGCTAATAATAAAACTAAGGCATTATAAACTATATAGTAAGCTAGCTATACTGCTAGTGCTTAATCGCCCTTTTTAAGAATTATTAATAGATTTTATCACTAGGCTTCTACTAGTAAAAGACTTAAACTAGACTTATAGCGTAATTTTAGTTATTATTAACTATTTTATAAAATATAGTATTTATATTCCTGTTTTAACGTGACTATCTAGCGATAGGCTAGTAACTGTGTTCTTAGAAAATATTTTGAAAGACTATAGAGCTCTAGAAGGTATTATAATAAACTAAGGTTTTACATTTACTAGTGGTTTCTAAATAACTTTCTATTACCTTCTTGTAACTAAGTGGCTATTAAGCACTGCTTTTTATCCCTAGATAGATAGCTAGATAGAACGTTTAAACTAGGTTTTAGAGCATTATTTAAGGGCTTTTACTTGTGCTAAATTATGATTTGCAAGTTAATGCAAGGTTATTATAAGATAATTATAATTCGCAAGTTAATGCAAGGTTATTGCGAAATAATCATAATTCGCAAGTTAATACAAGGTTATTGCGAAATAATCACGATTCGCAAGTTAATATAAGGTTATTACAAAATAATCACGATTCGCAAGTTAATACAAGGTTATTATAAAATCACGGTTTGCAAGTTAATACAGTAGGAAGTTAGAAAATAAAGTTAAATTACTTAATCTATTACATAGCTACTAAGCACTTACTCCTCTATAATAGAGTTAGCTATAGTAGCTAAGGGGGCAGAGGCCCTAGGAGTATCTTTATTATTAGAATCCCTCTCTTTATATACATAGACTTAAAGTTTACTAGGGAGCTTAATAGGACTAATATAAGTAAGTAAATTAGTAGTATTAGGTATAAACTACTAGTAAGTTAGTTAAGTATTAGCTATATACATTAAGAGAGCTTACTATTAGGATATTCTAGGCTATAAAGCAAAGAGAGTTTAAAATATTAATCTATATCTTAAGGTTTATAGTATTACTTAGTAGTGCTATTATAGTGTGTTTATTATATTTTACTTTATAAGTAGTATTAGTAGTTATTTAGGTATAATAAGTATATTTATACTTATTAGAATTTTTATAAGATAAGATAGTATTTTATAGCTTTTTCTTTGCTTTTATAATAAACTAGTAGTAAGTTAGTAGTAATTTAGTGTTTAGGTAGTAAAATTATACTTACTTTATCCTAATAGTAGTAGCTACCTTTAGGAGTAGCTTTAATAAGTTTAAATAGCCTATTATAAAGCTATGTAATTTAAGCTAGGCACTAGTAGTGTATTAGTAATAAGTAAGTAGTTTCTAGATAAGAGAGATATACTATAATATAGTTTTTATTATTATAAAAGTAATAAGTATATTTTATTAAGCAGCCTATTAGATATTAGTAATATAAAAGTAGTAAGTAAGTAGAGAAGTTATACTTATAGATTTATTATATTTTATGGGGAAGGTCTTTTTATTAATAAGATATTTAGGAATGTTATAGCTACTGTTTTTAGTAGGATATTTTATATTACTACTTACTAAGAGTAGCGTATATATAGAATTTTCTTTCCTATTATTCCACTAGTAGTAAGTTAGTAATAAATATACTATAAGGATATAGTAAACTTATATTAAGATTTTAGAAGCTAAGTGCTTTTAAGGAGACTTAGTAGGAGATTTCTTAGAAGACTTTCTAGTAGCTTAACCTTCTAGAGCTACTAAAGAAAGCAAAGTCCTAATATAAGTATTAGATATAGTTAACTAGCTATAAGTTAGCTATAATAGACTAAATAAAGAAATTATGTTTAAAAAGGAATAAACTAATAATCTAGATAAAGACAAAGGATAAAGATAAATAATAGTAAGTAATAATAATAATTAAAGACTAAAGAAGGTTAGTAACTACTATATAATAGTAGTAAGAGAGCTACTACTTAGCTAGTAGGGGTAACTTATAAGGTTAAGGGATATTATAAGAGAAAGGAAGTGTGTAAAAGGGGGAGAAAATTAGTCTCTTTTATATTAACCCTAGACCCCTTAAGTAATCTAATGCACTGCGGGTAAGTAATCTATAAATTATAACAATAACTATTAGCTCTACCACTTACACGCATACCTAATAGCTACAAACTTATAGCAACCACAATATAAGCCCTCTAGTTAGACTATTTAAAACCATAGTATTAGGTACCCTATTTATTTAAACTAATTACGAAAATTAACATAGGTTATCTATTTTTTTAGTCTAGCTATATAATAGGCAATAATATTTTGTTTGCTATATTAAAGCTATGTCTAGGCTGCTATTTAGACATTACTACCTATAATAGGGGGGGTTGTTTATAATTAGTAGTATTATTATTATTATTTTTTCACCTATATGTCTAGATATAAGGTCTAATATTTATTTTGCTATATTAAAGCTACGTGTAGGCTACTATTTAGACATTACTACTTATAACAAGGGGGGGTTATTTACAATTAGTAGCATTATTATTATTTTTTTTTTTCACCTACGCATCTAGACATAAGGTTCCTTGTCTTATTTTCTTTATAAGCTCTATTACAGTGCTTACGCCCTAAGCAAGTAGCTCTTTTTATAATTAAGGTTAATTGTATATTAGGGGGGGTATTATATTAGGAGCGTAGAGGTTAGAGATAGGACATTCATAATAGTAAATCTTTAGAGAACCCTTAGGCCACTCTAATAACAAAGAGGCTAACTAGCTATAAGATAGCTACGTGTTTATTAAGCAAGGTATTTATTAAGGATAGCGTATATTATATATAGTAGGTTAGAGATTAAAACCTTTATACACTAGGCCTTAGCTAGTATCTTTCTGGTGGCAACTGCGAATCTTAGCCTTCACTTTGTTTATATTAGACCTAGCGGTACAAGCCATGACACTAGATAGGTATTAATCTAGTATTCACGTAAAGCGTTCTAAATATTATAAGCTTTCTGCTTATTTAGATCTGGAAATTAGGCTACTTAAAACAAAGTTATAGAATTAATAACGTAAAGAACTAGTTAGCTATTAATCTAAATAATATTAATGATAATCTTATAGTTAAATTTATGATTATCTATAACTATAAAGTTAAATCTACCTAGAGCCTTTCTGTTTATTAAGTAATAGTAGTAAACTTTAGTTAATTGTTTAATAGCTTTAGTCTTAACGTTATAACTAGCTTATTATAATATCTTTATAAGCCGTTAAACTAATAGATGCCTAAATTAACAATATAATTAACGAATTTCTATCTCTAATATATAGAAGGCTATTATTTCTTTAGCTTCTAGAGTTTACTAAAGATATCCCTATTTCCTAATAATAGGAACAATCTTATTACCTTAGATTAATACGTTTATAAGGTTATTAACCTTAACACGTAATCTATTTTATCAGGCGAAAACAACCACCCGAAAACGACGGATTTGACGATGATAACGAAGCTAACGAAACTAACGAAAATAACGATATTGACAATGTTAACGATTTCAATGACTTTAATGACAGAACCTAGATAATGGGATCTAGGTCTGCGATATTTGCGATCCATTACGAGGATCTAAGCTACTAAGGTCTCTTATCTTTAATATTATAGTATTAGGTTATCTTGTTAATTAAACAAACCTAGAGCATAAAACCGCATAAAAGGGAGAGTTAATTTTCTATGAAAAGGGAGGGAATCTAGGGCTTTTATCTAGCTAGAAGGTTATATGACTAGGGATCTAATGTGGCCGAATTGATCCAATGGTCTGATAGATCTAACAAAGCTAAGGTGTAGAGGTCCGAGGTCTTGTAAGAGGTCTTAAGAGAGGTCTTAAGAGGTCTTAAGAGGTCTTAATCCTAGCTATATAACACCTCCCTAACTGTTTTCCCTTCCTAGCCCCTAGGAAAGGGAAAACAGTAACCAAAGAAAACAACAAAAGAGGGGGAAAAGTAGTATAATTATAAGATAAAAAAAAAGTCGTGATTTTTAGGGCCCCCCCCCCCTTATTAATTAATTAAAGGGGTTATCTATTAAAGAGGTTATCACTAGTTAGTTAAAGGCATTGTTAGATAGTCTAATTAATTAATCCGTGATAGAAGACCTTTCTGACAGTTAGAGACCTCTTTAATTGTTAGAGGAATTGTTAGTTAGAGGGATCTTTAGGTCAGAGGGGTTATCAGCGGTCAAAGACCTCGTTAGAAGACCTTCTATTAGTCAGATTCCTCTTTAAAGGTCAGAGGAATCATTAGTCAGAGAGGTCTTCAACGGTCAGAGGCCTTATCAGACAGTCAGATCAATTAATCCGCAATAAGGGACCTTGTTAATTGGCAGAGACCTTATTAGAAGACCTTCTAATAGTTAGATTCCTCTTCAAAAGTCGGAGGAATCATTAGCTAGAGAGGTCTTCAACGGTCGGAGGTCTTGTCAGACGGTCTGATCAATTAATCCGTAATAAGGGACCTTGTCAATCGGCAGAGACCTCGTTAGAAGACTTTCTAATAGTTAGGTTCCTCTTCAAAAGTCAGAGGAATCATTAGCTAGAGAGGTCTTTAACGGTCGGAGGTCTCGTTAGTCAGTCAGATCAATTAGTCTAACAACAGAAGACCTTGTTAGTGGCAGAGACCTCTTTAGAAGACCTTCTATACATTAGATTCCTCGTCAAAGTTAGAGAAATCGTCAGTTAGAGAGGTCTTTAGCGGTCAGAGGTCTCGTCAGATAGTTAGATTAATTAGTCTAATAACAGAAGACCTTATCAGTGGCAGAGACCTCTTTAGAAGACCTTCTGTACATTAGATTCCTCGTTAAAGTCAGAGAAATCATCAGTTAGAGAGGTCTTTAACGGTTGGAGGTCTCGTCAGTTAGTCGGATCAATTAGTCTAATAATA
>JFGW01000253.1:0-42139 GCA_000729825.1 Epichloe sp. AL9924 | reverse complement strand
GGGTTCGAACTCGTAACCTTGCCTCGCAGAGCAGTGCTCCACTGTGGTAGGCGAAACGCTGCAGTGGGCCTAACCACTGCGCTACCGGGCTCATAACCTATTGAATTCAAAAGAGTGGACCGATCCATCTGCACCTAGGATTACAAAGCCTTATGTATTTTTAACAGGTATTAGGGTTAATAAAAGAAAATAAGAAAGATATAAAGGGAAGGTATTATAATAATAATAATAATAAGGAATATAAGTTTCTTAGGGGGTAATAGGAATATTTATATTTTTAAAGGTATAAGGTCTAGCTTTAGTTTAAGTATATATTATTTATATTTAAAAGGTAAGCTAAGAATAGATAAGGAAGATATATTATATAATTATATAATAGCTAGTTAGTAATAATAGTATTACTTAAGGTAAAGTTAGGATTTTATAGGTAAAGGTAAAATTATAAAATAGCTATAAAGTTAAGGGAGTAAGTAAGGCATAGAGATAGCTAGTAATAGGTATAAAAATAAGGTAAGCTAGTGTTTTTAGGAGGTAAGGTTAGAATAAAGTAAATTTACTTATATAATAAAGAAGGTTAAAGTAAGGCAAACCTATACTAAAAATTTTTATAGCTTATATAAAGGACTTATAGCCCTATAGTATATATTACTTAATAGGTTATAGTCTTTACTTACACTAAATAATACTTTACTTAATAGGATATAGTCTTTACTTATACTAAAGTTAGTTCCTATATATAAGGGGATTATAATCTTATTACTTACTTACTTTTAACTAAAAAGAAGAAAGAAAAGGTAAGTAAGGGAGTATATTATAGACTTAAGCTATAAGCTTAGGTTAAGTCTAGCTTTAGAAAGTATATAGACTATATATAGCTAGGTTAGGGCTACACATAGACTACGCATAGGCTATGTATAAGTTACTATAAATCTAAGCGCTATGTAACTACTAGTATAGTTTCTTTCTTCTTCTATAAGAATAATATTCTCACTTTAAACGCTTATAAGCAGAAGCCATAAGGCTAGTTCTTAACAGCTTGCTAGCTATTTGCTCTTTTTCACTAACCTAATGTTAGGAGCGCAGAGGACGGAGATAGGACGTTTATAATAGTGGATCTTCGGAGAACCTTTAGGCCACTCTAATAATAAAGAGGCTAGCTAGCTATAAGATAGCTATGTGTTTATTAAGTAAGGTATTTATTAAGAATAGCGTATATTATATATAGTAAGTTAGAGATTAAAACCTTTATATACTAGGCCCTAGCTAGTATCTTTCTAGTGGTAACTATAAATCTTAGCCTTTACTTTATTTATATTAGACCTTATAGTATAAGCTATAATAAATTAATCTCTAAACCTTTAAGGGAAATAAACTATTAGCTAGATTATTATATAGCTAATACTACAAAGGTTTACACAAAATACACTAGTACCTTATAATAATAAAGGTATGGATAATTAGTTATAGGATAGAGAACCCCTATAGTTAGGAATAATAGATAATAATAGGGTATAAGAAACGCCACTAGTCCCTAATCTAGATTAAGGCGCAGGTAATTTAAATAATAATAATAGAGCGTTATAAAGACACTATAAGATTGTATAAACTAAGCTATATTACCTTAAGAGAATATAAGAGATTCTACAAATTAAGGCATAAATTAAGGAGATTAAGGTAAATCTATTATTAGCTAGACCTTCTTAGGGACCTATAATTACCCCTTAAACTTTAACTATAGTCCTACTAGTAGTCTTTAGTAACTAAGCAGTAATTATATAGTAAAATAGTCTTATTAAGACATAGAGGAAAATACCTATATATACAGGGAGTAGCTACCTAGCTAATAAAGCAAAGTAACAATAGATACGTTATATAGCTATGGAATACCCTATAGATAATAGAATAAGAATGCAGGCGTCTCTATAATAAGATAGCTAGTGGCTAGCTATATAAGCGCTATTTAACACAGGCGCATAGTTTTTAATAATTTATCCTAAATTATTATTAAAAAAGGATTAGGAGAGTGTAATATAATTAGACTAGAGACTAGAGAGTATAAGCTAAAAAGTGATTCTATATTAAGGAATCTTAAAAAGGTTGATAAAAGTAAAAGATAGTATAGGATTAGTAAAAGTCTATTAAGTTAGCTACTACATTACTAATATAGGTAAAGGGATAATACTAGGCATAGATTAGATTAAAGAACACTTATCTGTAATTATATATTAGGTTTAGGGATTTTAGAGATATCTAGTAACTATAGAATACCTCTTCTTTACTTATAGTAAGTGGCAAATACATAGGGAGAAAAAACTAGTAGTGGTTATATTATTGTTTAGAGTAATAAAGATTAAGCTAATAGTTCTAAAAGAAAGGGATAATGGTTAATTAGAGAACTTAGTAGTAATAGAAGGATAAATAAATAGTAAAGACGCTATAATATTACTAGAATACGCTTACTTATAGCAGAAAAAGCAAGGTATTATAATTATACTAATTTTAGGAAACACAAGTAGTAAAGCAGCTACGTTAAATTAGGGCAAGGGTACTAAGCGTCCTACACTAATAATTCTAGATAAATATAAGGAGTTTGCAGATATTTTTTCTAAAGAGCTAGCGGGGAAAACACTCCCTTAGGGGCCTATATATAATTTAGCTAAGAGAGAGCTATAAGTTCTTAGGGAGTACCTTATAAGTACATAGCTTAAAGGGTGGATTAGAAGATTAGTTAGCCTAGCTAGAGCTCTAATTTTATTTATTCTAAAGAAAGGAGGAAAATTAAGGCTTTATATAAATTATAGGGGCTTAAATAAGATTATAATTAAGGATAAGGCCCCCTTGCCTCTTATCGCCGAAATTCTTAATTAATTAGCGGGTATAGTTATTTTTATAGTTCTTAATCTTAAAGATATATACTACTAGCTATGTATTTGCTTAGGAGATAAGTAGAAGATAGCTTTCTATTGTTATTATCAGAGCTTTGTACTACACTACACTACATACTACACTACACTACATATTACACTACACTACATACTACACTACACTACATACTACACTTCACTACATACTACACTACACTACATACTACACTACACTACATACTACACTACACTACATACTACACTACACTACATACTACACTATAAGGAGATTTTTTTACTACATGTAGTATTTGTAGTATTTTGTAGTATTTGTAGTATTTTCTTATATTTAGTAATATAATAGCTTATAATAGCTTATACTAGCTTATAATAGCTTATAATAGCTTATACTAGCTTATACTAGCTTATAATAGCTTATACTAGCTTATAATAGCTTATACTAGCTTATACTAGCTTATAATAGCTTATAATAGCTTATACTAGCTTATACTAGCTTATAATAGCTTATACTAGCTTATAATAGCTTATAATAGCTTATACTAGCTTATAATAGCTTATAATAGCTTATACTAGCTTATAATAGCTTATACTAGCTTATAATAGCTTATAATAGCTTATACTAGCTTATAATAGCTTATAATAGCTTATACTAGCTTATAATAGCTTATAATAGCTTATACTAGCTTATAATAGCTTATACTAGCTTATAATAGCTTATAATAGCTTATACTAGCTTATAATAGCTTATAATAGCTTATACTAGCTTATAATAGCTTATACTAAAAAGAGAAAGCAGGGGAATACCCCTCCTTAAATTTTTTTTTCGCTTACCTAAGTAAGTGGGTCATAAATAACGTAATTGACTAAATAGTCTAATTAAACCAATCAAACTATTAGAGACCTATAAAAGACCTACAAAAGACTTACTTTTTTAAATTTACTTTAAAAAATAAGAATAGTATACCTATAACTTTTATATTATATAAATCTAGCTAATTTATAGCTTTTTCTATAAATTTTACTAAGAAATAATTCATTTTTATTTATAAAAAAAATTTCTATACAAAATGTATTAGTTTTTAATATTATAGGTCTCTTATAGTTATATAATACTAACTATACTATATATATCCTATATTATATAATATAAAAAAGTTATAAATTTATTATAATTAAATACTATATTTAAAAATAGTATATAATATTATATAATAAGTTATAAATTTAGAAGCTTTTATAATATATAAAGCTTTTTTTTTAAATTATATTAGTAACTTTATATAAATATTTTTTCTTTTATTACTAATATTTTAAGAATTCTTTTGTAATAATATAGTAATATTAAAGTAATAAATTTTAAAAAAGTATAAAAGAATTATAAAAATTATATATTAATTCTAATAAATTATCTATTTACCTAAGGTTTTTATATATTATAAATAAATATATTGGCTATTTAAAACATATTTTATAATTCTTCAATATAATTATTTTAATTTTTAATATATTATTTATTACTATTTCTAAAGATATATATAGGGTACTTTTATAATTAAAAAGCACCTATAATAAATAATAGAATATTAATATTAGAAAAAATAGTATATTTATAATATAAACCCTTAGTATATATTAAAAAATTAAAAATTTTTAAATATTCTAAAATATAGTCTATAGATACCCTATACCCCTACTTATAGCTATTTTTCTAAATAAGGTAAAACTTTATAAATTTATAACTAAATAACTAAATTATAATAAAAAAAATAGCTAATATTAACTTTAATGAGAGAAATCTAAGGAATATTATAAGACTATATAATACCCTACTTTCATTTTACTAATACTACATTTATAGTATTTGTAGTGTAGTGTAGTATTTACTACACTACACTACATACTACACTACACTAAAATCTACTACACTACATACTACAACAAAAGCTAAAATACTACAAATACTACACTACATGCAAAGCTCTAGTTATTATAGCCACTTTAAATATCTTATTATGCTATTTAGACTAGTTAACGCACTAGTGACTTTTTAGGAGTATATTAATAATACACTTAAAGGTCTTGTTAATAAGACCTATATTGTTTACCTAGATAACACGCTAATATATAGCAGCGTGGTTAAGGAGCACATAGATGATATTAAATAAATCCTACGTAAGCTTAGAGATATAAGCCTTTTTATTAACCTTATAAAGTGTTAATTTTCGGTTATAAAGGTTAAATTCTTAGGCTTTAAGATATTACTAAGAGGTATTATAATAGATCTAGTAAGGGTTAAAGTAATTACAATATAGCTAATACTATGTAGTGTATTTAATATTTAGTTATTTCTTAGTTTCACTGGATTTTACTGCTATTTTATTAAATAGTATAGTAAAGTTATTATTCTATTAATAGATTACCTTAGAGGGAAGTAACTAGTAATATTTAACCTAAAACCCTATAAGTTAGTAGTGTTTAGAGAACTTTAGTAAAGATTTTAAAAAGCGCTAATTTTAGTGTATTTTAACTTACTTACGTTTCTTAGAGTAAAGATAAATATATCTAGATATATAATTAGGGCTATACTTATAATATTAGTGCTAGGTTACTAGCACCTAGTTATGTTTATATTAAGGAAAATAACTAACGCTAAATTACACTATATAATACCTAATAGCGAATTATTAGCTATTTAAGAGGCTTTTTAGGCCTAGAGACACTATCTTACCTATTTAGCTTATATAATTAAGGTTATTATAGACTATTTAAACTATAAGTACCTAGCTATAAAGCCTAAGCTTACTAGTAGGTAGGTAACTATACTTAATAAGCTTTATCTATTTAACTTTAAGATTATATATTATATAAGGAAATTAAATCCTACTAATCCCCTATTAAGAAGACTAGATTTTATAAGTAAGATAAGGAAAGCAAAAGTAGTAACTATATAGCTCCTTATCTTTTTATTTAAATTTATAAATACTAAGTAATAGGAACACTATAGTAACACTACTAGCGCTATAGGTTCTATAAAAACATTATTTAGTGTAATTAATAGTTAGTTATAAAGACACTATAATAATACTATTAATATCTAGGGTTTTAAAAAATTATAACTTAACTATATTTTTAAGGAACCTAATAATCTTAATATGCTTAGAAAAGGTATATTAGTAAGGGTATTTAATACTTTTTTTTAGTAAGTAATAAGGTAGCTATAGTAATACTACTAGTACCTAGTTTATATTATGTTTATTACTTAGCTATTTTAATTTTCCTATTAGACTAGCTACTACTAAAAGGGGTAGACTAGTATAGGTAGTTACTAGTAAGTAGTAAGGGCACCCCTTAAAACCATTACTTATCTATTTCCCTGTAAGACTAGAGATATCTAGCGAACTAATTACTTATAAAGATATTATAGCTAGGATCTAATCTATCTAGAGAACCTCTTCTAAGTTTAACTCTAGCTTTCTAGAAAGGAGCTTAGAATTAAAAGCCCTAATTTAAGTCTTATTATATAAAGCATAGTAAGGTAATAACTTTACTATAGGTTAATCAAAGTTACTTAAAAGTAGCAATTTAGTAGTATTATAGATATAGTCTATAGGACCCTCTAAGCTATTAATATTTAAGAATTATATTTTTATCCCTTAGGAAATAAGAAAAAAGAAGTTACTTAAAAGTAGTAATTTAGTAGTGTCCTAGATATAGTCTATTAAACCCTCTAAGCTATTAATATTTAAGAATTATATTTTTATCCCTTTAAGAATAGGAAAAGAAATTTTATTACTAACTTATAATAACCCTACTACTAGGTATTAAGGAGTAAGTAAGTCTCTTTATTAAATTATAAACTAATATTATTAGCTAATAATAAGGAAAGATATAAAGGTATATATATTATAAACTATATAGTAAGCTAGCTATACTACTAGTGCTTAATTGCCCTTTTTAAGAATTATTAATAGATTTTATTACTAGGCTTTTACTAGTAAAAGACTTAAACTAGACTTATAATACGATTTTAGTTATTATTAACTATTTTATAAAATATAGTATTTACATTCCTATTTTAATATAACTATTTAGTAATAAGCTAGTAACTATGTTCTTAGAATATGTTTTTAGAGACTATAAAGCTCTAGAAGGTATTATAATAGACTAAGGTTCTATATTTACTAGTGGTTTCTAGATAACTTTCTATTACTTTCTTGTGACTAAGTAGCTATTAAGTATTACTTTTTATCCCTAGATAAATAGCTAGATAGAATATTTAAACTAGGTTTTAGAGCATTATTTAAGGGCTTTTGCTTATACTAAATTATAATTTGTAAGTTAATGCGAGGTTATTACGAGATAATTACGATTTATAAGTTAATGCGAGGTTATTATGAGATAATTACGATTTACAAGTTAATGCGAGGTTATTGCGAAATAATCATAATTCGTAAGTTAATGCGAGGTTATTACGAGATAATTACGATTCGCAAGTTAATGCAAGGTTATTGCGAAATAATCACGATTTGTAAGTTAATATAAGGTTATTACGAAATAATCACGATTTGCAAGTTAATGCAAGGTTATTGCGAAATCACGGTTTATAAGTTATTATAGTAGGAAGTTAGAAAATAAAGTTAAATTACTTAATCTATTACGTAGCTACTAAGCACTTACTTCTCTATAATAGAGTTAGCTATAGTAACTACTATTTCCTTAGTAGTAGTAGTAGCTATAGTAGCTAAGGGGGTAAAGGCCTTAGGAGTATCTTTATTATTAAAATCCCTCTCTTTATATATATAGACTTAAAGTTTACTAAGAAGCTTAATAAGACTAATATAAGTAAGTAAATTAGTAGTATTAGGTATAAACTACTAGTAAGTTAGTTAAGTATTAGCTATATATATAAAGAAAGCTTACTATTAGGATATTCTAGGCTATAAAGTAAAGAGAGTTTAAAATATTAATCTATATCTTAAGGTTTATAGTATTACTTAGTAGCGCTATTATAGTATATTTATTATATTTTACTTTATAAGTAATATTAGTAGTTATTTAGGTATAATAAATATATCTATACTTATTAGAATTTTTATAATATAGGATAGTATTCTATAGCTTTTTCTTTACTTTTATAATAAACTAGTAGTAAGTTAGTAGTAATCTAGTGTCTAGGTAGTAAAATTATACTTACTTTATCCTAATAGTAGTAGCTACCTTTAGGAGTAGCTTTAATAAGTTTAAATAGCCTATTATAAAGCTATATAATTTAAGCTAAGCACTAGTAGTATATTAGTAATAAGTAAGTAGTTTCTAGATAAGAGAGATATACTATAATATAGTTTTTATTATTATAGAAGTAATAAGTATATTTTATTAAGTAGCCTATTAGATATTAGTAATATAAAAGCAGTAAGTAAGTAAAGAAGTTATACTTATAGATTTATTATATTCTATAGGGAAGGTTTTTTTATTAATAAGATATTTAGGAATATTATAGCTACTATTTTTTAGTAGGATATTTTATATTATTACTTACTAAGAGTAATATATATATAGAATTTTCTTTTCTATTATTTTACTAGTAGTAAGTTAGTAATAAATATACTATAAGGATATAGTAAACTTATATTAAGATTTTAGAAGCTAAGCACTTTTAAGGAGACTTAGTAAGAGATTTCTTAGAAGACTTTCTAGTAGCTTAACCTTCTAGAGCTACTAAAAGAGGTAAAGTCCTAATATAAGTATTAGATATAGTTAACTAGCTATAAGTTAGCTATAATAGACTAAATAAAGAAATTATATTTAAAAGGGAATAAACTAATAATCTAGATAAAGATAAAGAATAGAGATAAATAATAGTAAGTAATAATAATAATTAGAGACTAAAGAAGGTTAGTAACTACTATATAATAGTAGTAAGAGAGCTACTACTTAGCTAGTAAGGGTAACTTATAAGGTTAAGGGATATTATAAGAGAAAGGAAGTATATAAAAGGGGGAGAAAATTAGTCTCTTTTATATTAACCTTAGACCCCTTAAGTAATCTAACACACTATATATAAGTAATCTATAAATTATAATAATAACTATTAGCTTTACTACTTATATATATGCCTAATAGCTATAAACTTATAGTAACTATAATATAAGCCCTTTAGACTATTTAGAACTATAGTATTAGGTACCCTGTTTATTTAAACTAATTATAAGAATTAATATAGGTTATCTATTTTTTTTAGTCTAGCTATATAATAGCTAATAATATTTATTTTACTATATTAAAGCTATATATAAGCTACTATTTAGATATTACTACCTATAATAAGGGGGGTTATTTATAATTAGTAGTATTATTATTATTATTTTTTTACCTATATATCTAGATATAAGGTTCCTTATCTTATTTTCTTTATAAGCTTTATTATTGTTAAGAACTAGCCTTATGGCTTCTGCTTATAAGCATTTAAAGTAAGAATATTATTCTTATAGAAGAAGAAAGGAACTACACTAGTGGTTACATAGCGCCTAGATTTATAGTAACTTATGCGTAGCCTATGCGTGGTTTGCGTGCAGCCCTAACCTAGCTACATATAGTTTGCGTACTTTCTAGAGCTAGACTTAACCTAAGCTTATAGCTTAAGTCTATAATATACCCCCTTACTTACCTCTCCCTTCTCTCTTTTAGTTAAAAATAAGTAAGTAATAAGATTATAGTCCCCCTATATATAAGAACTAACCTTAGTGTAAGTAAAGACTATATCCTATTAAGTAAGGTGCCCTTTAGTGTAAGTAAAGACTATGCCCTCTTAAGTAGTATACACTATAGGGCTATAGGTTCTCTATATAGGCTATAAAAATTTTTTAGTATAGGTTTACCTTACTCTAACCTTCTCTATTATATAGGTAGATTTACTTTACTCTAACCCTGCCTCTAAAAACACTAGCTTACCCTATTTTTATACTTACTACTAGCTATCTTTATACCTTACTTACTCCCTTATCTTTATAGCTATTTTATAATCTTACCTTTGCCTATAAAATCCTAACTTTACCTTAAGCAATGCCCTTATTACTAACTAGCTATTAAATAATTATATAATATATTGCCCCTATCTATCCTTAGCTTACCTTTTAAAAGTAAATAACATATACTCTAGCTGGAGCTAGACCCTATGCCCTTAGAAATATAAATATTCCTATCCCCCTTTATAATTCTAAACTCTTATAACCTATTATTATTATAATATCTCCTTATATGTCTTTCTTATTCCCTCTCCTTAAGCCTAAATAATTATCTATCCCCCTTTTTATTCCCTTTTTACCTTTACTATATCTAATCTTACTATTATCCTAGCCCTTACTAGTGCTACCTTACCTCCCTTACCTCCTCCTCCTCCTCCTAGCCTAGGTAAGGGCACTTACCTTAGTAAGTATATCTTAGAAGGTAACTTAGATAATAAGGCCCTCTCTAATAGTAAAGAGTATAAGTTTCCCTATAGCCCTTATATAAATAACCTTTATACTAAAGGAGAATATATATATGCCCTAGGCATAAACTAGGCCTATACCCCTTACTAAGTTACCTATTATTTATATATCTAGGAGATATATCTCTATAGCACTAACCTAAAACTCTATTATATATTTAAGTATCTTAAGAACCTTTTAGCTACTAGATAAGCTATTAAAACCCTAGCTATAAAGTAAACTATATTTATTAAGGGATAATGCGCTATTCTAATAAAAACCTTTATCTATTACTAAAAGTAATTTAATAGTATATTAGCTATAGCTTAAATTAATCTAGCTAAGGCCTAATCTCTAGCCTTCTCTTCTATAGGTATTACTTATACCTAAGGAGTATCTAAGGCATAGTAACTTATACTTACTAACACTACCCCTACTTACTAGGGCTATAATAACCTAGCTACTAAGTTTTTTTATAGTATATAAACTATAAATAATAACTTAACCTAGTTAATCTCTATATAAGAGTAAGGTAATACCTAGGTATAATAAATATTAGCTAATACCTATATCCTAGCTAAAAATATAGTAATATTAGCTTATACTATAGAGGAGGAATACTAATGCTATAAAGGAAATAGTAGTAGCCTCCTCCCTTCCTAGTTAATTTTTATTTAGGTAAAAACTTAGCGCTAAAGTGCGCGCGCACTAGAGGGAAACTAATTATATTAATTTTCTATAGCTAAATTAAATTACACCCTTTTAGGGCTATTATTTATCTATATATTGCCCTATTATAACTTAAATTAATTAAGTGCCTCTATATCTTATAAGCCTTCTAATAGTTCCTATATTAGCTAGATATAGCCTTTTTATTTAACTAAGATATTCTAGTTTAAACCTTAACCTAGTATATTCTTAGCTACTAAAATTTCCTTTACCTAAAACTCTAAGAGATTGTTATTAGTATCTATTATAACTAGGTCTAGTAGCGGTTATTTATTAGCTAGTTTCTAACTTAGTAAAGGATTACCTACCACATACTATACTAGGTTAATATAAAAGATAGGGTATAGTCCCCTTAGGATATCTAGTTTAATAGTTAAAGGCATAGGGACCTTAAGTACCTTATATTTAGCTATAACCTAGTCTAACTTCTTATAAGGTTAGTTTATTTTAATATTATAAAGACTAAGCTATATATAGTCCCTAACCTAGAACTACTTTACTAGCCTATAGCTACTATTTATCTCCTCCTATTACTACTACTAAATAAAAGCTATTATAGCCTATATTAAATCTATGCTATTCTTTAGGTGCTATAAGAAGGCCTAAGCCCTTCCCTTTGCTAATATTATAGATAGTCCTATCGTAAATAACTCCTAAATTATAGGCATATTAAACCTATATAGGGCTATGTTTACGCTTACTTTAGTTACTAAAAAGTCCCTATTATTTAATACTAGTTAATAGGCTAGTAAGTAGTCTAGCTATTTAAACTAGGAGAAAGATAGTATTATATGTAAAATAGCTTATACCTCCTAGTTAGCCCTCTCTATGCTACTATTTATTTATAGGTAGTGTAATATAAAAAGTAATTATTATATGCCTACTCCCTTATAGAGTTTAGTCTAGAAATTACTAAGCTAATCTAACCTATAGTCTATGATAATTTATATAAGGAACCTATAGAAGCGCTACTAGTAATGCTTAAATTGTTTTATATATGCCTTAGCTACTATTAATATTATTACCTCTAACTAAATATACTTAGATAGCTAATCCGTAATAACTATTAGGAACCTTAGCTACTTCTAACCCTAGGCTAGAAGGTTATTTATAAAGTTAATAGATATTTGCGACTAGTACTTATCTAGCAGTAGGATTAGTTTTAATAAGCCTTATTGTAGTTACTAGCTCTTCCTCCCTCTATAATAGTGGCAGTTCTATATAAAACAAGCTATATCCTATAATATGCTATCCTAATAGAAGTCCCTTTAAAGCGCCTTAAAAGTTATATTTTGCCTTAGGTAACCTAATAAGGGTAAGTTATAAACCTATTATATTAATATTATAGTTAGTGGTTCTTATTTAGGAACCTATGTTTGCCCTTAGAATTAAAGCGCCCCTTTTACGCTAATCTAATAGTCTGCAATCTACTCTCTTATGTTAGCAGCATCTAGGAACTTCCTAGCCCCTATTACCACTATATTAACCTATAACCTATAAGCTTTATCCTAGGTTTTAGACTAGTCCTATAGGGATTAGAGGTGTTCATTTGCAAATAATAACTTGCTAGTAAGAAGACTCCTTAATAGGGCTAAACTAGTATTTATAATAACCCCCTCTATTACTATAATAGGCTTAAGGTAAACGCGTGGTTATCCCCTCTTAAAGCTAAATTTTATAGGGCTTATTATAGATTAAATAATTAAGGTTTTTACTTTATCTATTTCTAGCCTATCTAGATAATATTGTGATAGTGTATCTAGTTATTTCGCTTATATGCCTAGCCTGTATTATAGGTAAAAGTTAAAGAGTGCTAGAGTCTTTACCTATTATACCTATTATTCTAATATCTCCCTTAGCGCTATAAAGTACTTAAGGTTTTTATAGTTTATTAATATTATAAATAGTTTACTTATACTCTAAAGCTTTGCTAGCTATGCCTTAAGGTAGGAAATAATTACTAGTAGTTCCTTATTATAGATAGTGTAATTCTATTAAGTAGCCTATAATTAAGCTAAATAGTAGGCCACTAGGTGTAAGATACTGTTATTACTAAACTAAGAAAGATAACCCCCTAATGCTATACTAAAATAATTTGCCTTTACTAATATATCTTTCTTAGGATCCTATTAAGTTAGGATTAGGTATAATATAAAGGCTACCTTTAATGCCTTAAAAGCCTTATTATACTCCTCTATTTAGTAAAATAGGGCTTCTTTTTTTATTAAGTTAATTAAAGGGCTTGCTAAGTCTAAGAACTTTAGTATAAAATTATAGTAAAAGTTAGTAAATCTAAGAAACCTACAGACTTTACAAACCCTTATTAGCGCCTTCTAATCCTAAATTACTATAATCTTCTCCCTATCTAGGTGAATTACCTTCCCTACCTAGATAATAAACCTAAGGTATTTAACCTCCTTAGTTACAAACACATATTTCTTAATATCTAGGTTTAGACTAGCTTACTATAGTCTAGATAGCATGCTATAAACCTTTTATATATAGTCCTTTTATAATTTACTTAAGTAAACTAGGATATTATTAAGATATATAGTAATATAATTACCTAGAATACTGCTTAAGGCGCTATTAATATACCTTTAAAAGGTTATAGGTATGCTTACTAACCTAAAGGGGTATACTAACCACTTAAATAAACTAAACCTTATGCAAAATACTATCTAGTGTTCTTTACCTTTAGTAATATATATATAGTAAAACGCTAATTATATATCTAGCTTTATAAACTACCTTACCTCTAATAATAAATATAGTATCTCCTTTACTAATAGTAAGGGGTAAAAGTCCTATTCTATAATCTTATTTAGGGCGTAATAGTCTATATAGAATCTCTAACCACTACTAGGTTTCTTTACTAATAACACTAGGGCTACTACTAATAATAAACTTACTTAGATCTAACCCTTATTTATTAAGTCTATTACCTACTTTTAAATCTTAAGTAAATGCTCCTAGGGTATATTATATAATAGTGCCTATAGTAGGTTAGGTTTATTTCTATCTATGTTATGCCTAAGGCAAATATAGTAGTCTAACTTCCCTTAGTGTAGTAGTAAAATATTTGCCTTACTTTCCTAAAATAAATCCTTAAAGTCCTAAAGTGCCTTTAGTAAGGAAGTAAGAAGCTCCTTCTCTATAGCCTTTAGGGTTATATTAATTTGCAAAATAAATATAATTTCCTGTAGGCTTATAGCGTAAAGCTAAATATATTCTTTTTATCTCTTTACTTGCTATACTATCCTAGCGAAGGTTAAACCTAAGATAGATATTGTAGGTTAATTAACCTTTCTATTAACTATAGCCTAGATATGCAAACTATTTGCTAATTCTACGCATACCTATTAGTGTGTTATATCTAAGGTGATTTTATTCCGTTCTATCTATAGTATACTAAGGATAAGTTACCTTATTAGTCCTAGGATTATATATGCTATAATTAGCGTTTCCTATCTATCTAAATCTAACTAAAAACAAACAATATATAATATATATAATTATTTCTTATAGCTCTCTTTTCCCCTTTATTTTATACTAATAGCTATATAAACTAATCTCTTAGTTAGAAGAGGGAGGTGTTTTAATTAAAGCTTTTAGACTAAGCGTTTACTTATAGTAACGTAGTAGTTATAGCCTATATTAACTTAAGTATCTATAAAGGTAGTCTTATTAATTAAAGTAAGAACTAAGAAGGGGAATAAATCTATATTATTCTAGATCTCTTTATAGTCCTTATTAGTAATAACTATATACTATAAAGCCTCTCTATGCCTTCTTCCCCTATCCCCTATTAAATAACTTAATAATAGGGTTACTCTTTTCCTAACTATACTATAGACTTAATATCTAAGTCTATAGAGGTTATATTCTCTATATTATAAATATTAATAGAAGACTTCTTCTATAGCTAGATAGTAAGGTATAAAGAGCATACCACAATAAAATGCTTAGAGAAGCCACATTATATATATTTCCCCTTATTATAGCGCATATTAAATATATCTTAGGTAACCTATTTAGCTTATTTACTGCCCCTTTTATTACCTAATCTTTAGTGTCCTATAGACTTTCTAGAGCCTTATTAAGTCCCTATTATAGCTATAGATTAAATATCTATTATTAGCATGTCCTTATTATATACCTTAGTCTTATTTAGGTTAGGTGCCTAATTACTATATCTCTATGTCTAGTGTCTTTTCTCTAATTAGTAAGACTTAATATCTAGTATAATGCTTTAATAGCAGGCTATTATAGAAATGTAATTAGCCTAGGGTATATTCTAACCTATACTATAGTCTTTTATTTATTTATTAAGTACTATACATAGCTTAGATAACTTTACTAAGTCTAACTAATTAAGCCCCCTAGCTAGAGCTAATTTCTATTTAAAATAAATATAGAAGTTACTAAATTACTTATTTTATTATTATATTAACTAATTAAGTTCTATAATAGCTAATTCCTATTAATAAGGGTTATTAAATATCTCCCTAAGGTATTTAAGAAGCTACTCTAGGCAATAGTTAAGTAAATAGCCCTTTTTAAAAAAAGGTATAACTTATACCTATACCTTAGGAGATAGGTTTTAGTAAATAAAATACTACTAGTCCTATTTATTACTAATAAAATCCTTATTTATAAGTAACTTATAGGCTATTAGGCCTTTTTAAGCTATAAATAAAACCCTATTACTATTAAAGGGAGGCCTAGTAGGAAGGGGTTTTTACTTAGGCTAAATTAGTATAAATACTATATTATGCTTATTAGTTAAGTACTTAATTTGCCTTACTTACTATTTAAGTAAGTATTATAATATTACTAACTTATTAGTATTTATCCTATCCTATAGTAATAGTATATTTACTAGTTAATGTGTTTCTATAGTAAAGAATAATATATATTAAGAACTAGCCTTATAGCTTTTGCTTATAAGCGTTTAAAGTAAGAATATTATTCTTATAAAAGAAGAAAGGAACTACACTAGTGGTTACATAGCGCCTGGATTTATAGTAACTTATACGTAGCCTATGCGTGGTCTACGTGCAGCCCTAACCTAGCTGCACACAGTCCGCGTACTTTCCGGAGCTAGACTTGACCCGAGCTTATAGCTCGAGTCCATAACAATTATAGTGTTTACGCCCTAAGTAAGTAGCTTTTTTTATAATTAAGGTTAATTATATATTAGGGGGGTATTATATTAGGAGTGTAGAGAATAAAGATAGGATGTTTATAATAGTAAATCTTTAAAGAACCTTTAGGCTACTCTAATAATAAAGAGGCTAGCTAGCTATAAGATAGCTATATATTTATTAAGTAAGGTATTTATTAAGGATAGTGTATATTATATATAGTAGGTTAGAGATTAAAACCTTTATACACTAGGCCCTAGCTAGTATCTTTCTAGTGGTGACTGCGAATCTTAGCCTTCACTTCGTTTATATTAGACCCTGCGGTACAAGCCGTGACACCTAACCCCTATGCTTGCTAGTAGTAGTAAGATATAGTTTAAGGATTATTATATTTATTTATAGTTCTATTTATTTATAAAGTTACTTCTTATTAAGCCTGCTACTTGTTACTTATAAGGAGTTAAAAGCAAGTTCTTTTCCCCTAAATCTGTTATGGACTCGAGCTATAAGCTTAGGTTAAGTCTAGCTCTAGGAAGTACACGGACTGTGTGCGGCTAGGTTAAGGCTATATGCAAACTACGCATAGGCCACGCATAAGCCACTATAAATCTAGGCGCTATGTAACTACTAGTATAGTTCTTTTCTTCTTTTGTAAGAATAATATTCTTACTTTAAACGCTTATAAGCAGTAGCCATAAGGCTAGTTTATCACAAAATCTCTACCTCTTATTACGCTCTAAGTATTAATCTAGAACTTAGCTAAACTCTTTACAAAACTTAGGTGAAAATTAGGTTAAGCCTCTCGGACTAGAGAACAAGACTATCTAATACTGTGATAACAGTGTTAACATTGTTTGACGACATGGAGAATTAGTAAGTCTTTAAAATAATAACGGACGATGCTAGTGTACTTTGCTGATGATCTAAACAGTCGGCCATCTCATGATGCAACGTTAACGTCGAACTCACCCGACATCTGTTAGGCATACGAACGAACCGGACACTGCAAGCATAGTAAACTGTGCCGCTACTCCTATGAACTTGCACTAAATCGGCAGAAACAAGAACTGCCCCCCGAAGTAGTTAGGTTTTTCGCAAATTACGACAATGCAAATGTGAAGCTAAAGCCTGACAGAAAACTTCGTGAATGGAAGCAACTGCTTGCTCAATGACTATCCATTTTGCGACCATCCCCAGCAACTAGTAGTCGCTTCTTTGTACTTGCACTGGAGCTGATGGATGGTGATGTCAGCTCTTCACAGTTTGTTATCAAACATGTCGCAAGCGAAAGCGGACTGCTATTCATGAAAGATGTTGTCGAGCGGCATGTTCGGATAGCCGAACGAACGGGCCTAAGCTTGACTTTCTGGACGGACTACGGAGATCAAACCGCTTTTTCAGCTGATAACTCACCCTCGAGTCATCGACTCAGCCGTCTTGGAACAGGAGGTGGCTACGATCATCTTCAACTACGTCTTAGGTCTTGGTGGGCGCCGGATGAAGTATCTGTTTGGCCACCTTGTCAAGTTTGTTCAGGCATGGCCAGACACGGACGACAAGGCCGATTCGACGATGATGTCCGCTGTGGAAGTTGCATTGGCTGTCTTGACCAAGATACTGGATTGCAATACGTTCAATATTGTAAATGAGGCATTCGCCCATCTCATCACCCGCTTCGCAGAAGTCGTGGCAGAAAGTACCGATGATCAAGAGTCGTTTGTACGATTGCAGTCGATGAAGTACATTGATTACATACGTCGTCGCATTGAAGTGGGCGACGAGATTGTCGCTTACTAAGATCTCCCTACTGAACCGGTAATTCGAGAAAACTTTGTTCTACGACGAGACCTGCCAGGACCTCTGTCGGCCGAAGGCCCAAGGCATGACAATTCACCAACCTGCGAAGAAATAATGTCACCCCGAGCTGAGTATCTGCCTACAAACGACAGCAGTACTTGGCACGTTGGTGGCATTCGTGGACGCATTGATAGAGAGTTTCGCCTTCTTCGAGAGGACACAGTTTGGCAACTTAGGGATACCGTACGACACGTACAAGAGCAAATGAGAAAACCTCAAGAAGACCGTCTCACGACAAGGGACAATCTCAGAACTTACACATATGAAGATTCCACGCCCATCAATGTCATATTTGGCAGGGACGGTGGACTAACTCACTGCCGTAAACAGCCTGAAGGCGGAAGACCGGGAGGCCTGGTGGAAACAAAGTCGCAGGATGCAAACCGGTGCTCTTGTATGCCTCGTTGATGCCAGCGGAAATGTTGGGTTTTTCGTCGTGTCTCAGTCAATTCTGAGAAGTAAAGAAGATGAGAAGTCTCGACGACAGACGAGCAAAGCAGAAAAGCCAGAGGATGGACAGTCAAAGCCTATATATACGTTATCGGATGATTCTGAATTCCTTTATGTCATACTGCAACTGGTTGAGAGCAATGCCGAAGAAGTGCAAAGGCTGTTAGAATGGTATCGCGCTATTGGCGCCACGGAACGGAAGTTTCTCGTGGAGTTCCCAGGTACTCTGCTTGATTCGTTCAAACATACACTTACTGCACTACAGGACATTTACAAAAAGCCCAACGTGCCTTTCAGTAACTTAATTGCACCGTCATCAATCAACAAGACTGACGTGTTGGTCCAGCCTCCGTTGTTTGCTAGACGACCCGGTTTCAATTACAAGGCCCACTGCCTCCAAGAAGGATTGATATTATCAGCGGTCGGGGACACAGAACCGGAAGAGCTCGTCGCTTGCTCAACCCTCGATTATAGCCAGTCTTCGGCTATTCTGAACACGTCGTCTAGAGAGTTGTCTCTTGTGCAAGGGCCTCCGGGAAGTGGAAAGAGTTATACTGGAGAGAAGATGATCCAGATATTGTTACAAAACAAGAAGCAGGCAAATCTAGGCCCCATTCTTTGCGTGTGCTATACAAATCATGCTCTAGATCAACTTCTTGAGCATCTTCTGGACAAAGGAGTTGAGAAGGTCATTCGCATCGGATCACGATCAAAGTCTGAACGAATGATCAATCTCAACCTGAAAAACATCGTCCAGGCTTTTGACAAGACCAAGAGTGAGAAGGCTGAGCTCGGACAAGCTCAAGGAGAAATCAAACGAGTCACGCGAGAAATAGTGTCAGGTCTTCGGGAGTTGGCAGCGTCCCAGGCTACAACTACTATCAAGAAATACCTACAGAGCCACCACCCGCGACACCACAACGAACTCTTTCCGCCATCAGAGGAGGAGTGGACTCGAGTTTCCTACCAGACTCCGGCTTCCGCATTCGACAAATGGCTGACTAGTGGTCACGAAGATTCGTTCAAACGCAAGCCCGTGGAGGACCTCGAGCTAGCCAATTTGTGTGAAATGAGCAGTTACGAGAGACGCGTTTCGTTCGAGCACTGGCTTCGAGAGATGAGAGATCCCATCATCTGTTCTGTTGTCGCTTTACAGAGAGAATATGCTGCAATATTTGAACGGCGAGACAGAGTAGGAGGTGACGTTAAACTTCGTTGCCTCCAAGAGGCAGATGTGATTAGAGTCACTACCACCGGGCTGGCAAAGAACATTGGATTGCTGCGACGCTTGCGAAGCAAAGTCACGTTCTGCGAGGAGGCTGGCGAAGTTCTTGAAGCGCATGCCCTCACGGCGCTGCTACCATCGCTCGAGCAGGCCATTTTGATAGGAGATCACTTGCAGCTTCGACCCCAGATCAACAACTATAAACTTCAGAGTACAAGTGCTGAAGGAGAAAAGTATTCTTTGGACGTGCCTCTTTTTGAGAGACTGGTCCAGCCTCTGTACCATACTGACCCACGAGTGCCGTACAGTACACTTGAGACACAGCGACGAATGCACCCATCTATCGCCTCGCTCATTCGGTCCACACATTACCCCAGCCTGAACGACTCGGAGCTCGTAAACTCTTATCCAGAAGTCAAGGGCGTGAAACAGAGATTGTTCTGGCTCCACCATGAGCATTTTGAATCCGGAGCTTCGGCTCACGACCCGCTGAGCACTTCCCATTCAAACGACTTTGAGGTTGAAATGACAACGGCTCTAGTATCGCATCTCATACGTCAGGGCGAATATCAGAATGGGAAAAATTGCTGTCTTGACGCCATACTTGGGTTAGCTTCATAAGCTTCGTCATCACATGTCCTCAATTTTTCACATTTGTCTCCAACGACAGAGACAACGAAGACCTTGAAGCTATGATGACTGATTTGAGCCCAGTTCCGCAAGCCTACCCAGTCAAGGTCAGCAAGAGCTCTCTGCTTAAAACGATCAGAGTGGCAACCATAGACAATTTCCAAGGGGAAGAAGCCGACGTCGTTGTCATCTCCCTCGTGAGAAGTAACCCACAGAGCAGATGCGGGTTTCTCAGTACGAAGAACAGGATCAACGTCTTACTATCGCGTGCAAAGCATGGCATGTGCATCATTGGTAAATCACACACGTACAGAAGCGTGCTAATGTGGCAGGATGTCATTGAACAACTGGACGCCCAAGAAAACATTGGCACGAAATTGGGGCTTCAGTGCCCTCGGCATCC
Organism: Epichloe sp. AL9924; assembly: GCA_000729825.1. Lineage (NCBI taxonomy): Eukaryota > Fungi > Ascomycota > Sordariomycetes > Hypocreales > Clavicipitaceae > Epichloe > Epichloe sp. AL9924. The sequence goes on along the minus strand of JFGW01000253.1, from coordinate 21,344 downwards.
TGAAACATCCATAGTTGTTTCCGAACCGGATGATTTTGCCGTCCATGCTCCAGAAAGCGGTTGCAATCTCCCCTGCCAGATGAGACTCAGATGTGGGCATTCATGTACAGGCCGCTGCCATTCCGAAATACTGCATGAAGCTGTCAAGTGCAAAGAACCATGCCCGCGATCGCTTGAAAGCTGCGATCACTCATGCCCTGAGCGCTGCGGTGACGTGTGCCCTTCAGAATGCCGAAGACTTGTCAAAGGCCTGGATATCACGCTGAAATGCGGACACCGAGTGAAGCAGGCGCCATGCTTCCAGGTCCAAGAGCCATCACTGATCCAATGCTCAGTCACTGTCAGGAAAGTAGTGCCCGGGTGCGAGCATCACATCAGCATCGCGTGCTGCGAGGATGTGACTGACGAAGAATACAAGTGCGGAGCAGCCTGTGGACAGCATCTCTCATGCGGTCACGATTGCAAAGACCCTTGCTCGAAATGCACCCGGCGACAGCACGGTAAGATGGTGAACTCGGACCATGGGGACTGCAGACAAGTCTGCGGCAGGGAATATTCGACGTGTCGTCACAGTTGCACTGAAACTTGTCACGACGGGGCCGGCTGCCCTGCTTGTGGTGAGCCTTGCGAGGTCCGGTGAAGTCACTCACAATGCAGTAAATTATGCCACGAGCCTTGTGCACCATGTGCCGAAGAGAAGTGCCATTCTTGCTGCCCTCACGCTCAATGCACAATGCCTTGCTCTGTACCTTGCGACTGGATTCCATGCTCCGAGCGTTGCGACAAAACCCTCGTCTGCGGACACAGGTGTGAGTACACACCCCTTTATGCTGGGCAATGGCGGATCGCGGATCGCTAACCGAAGTTCTCAAACAGGCCCTTCGATTTGTGGCGAGTCTCGTCCCGATTCTACATTCTGCCAAGAATGCGCTTCCGACGAGATCAAATCTACTTGTGTAGACTTCCTTGAAATGAAGGAATACAGAGACATCGACTTGGATCACGATCCGTGTATTTTCCCAGACTGCGGACACTTTCTTACGATTGCATCCATGGATGGTCAAATGAATATGCCATCGCACGATGTGATGGGTCCCAACGGGTGCCCGGTTGGCATCAACAAGGCTTCTGAGCCCTTGTCCATGTATGGGGCGGAAGTCTGCGTCTGTGCCAAATGCAGAGGCTCACTGCGAAACATTGCGAGGTACGGCCGCATCGTCCGTCGGGCAACTCTCAATGAGGCGACCAAGAAGTTGATTTCGCGGTCGAGCACAAAGTATCTCGGTCGAGCACAAAGTATCTCGGTCGAGCACAAAGTATCTCGGTCGAGCACAAAGTATCTCGCTCTCGCATCGCGGCTTTTTGATGCCGAATCGACTTTGAACAAGGCCGCCAATCTTGGCGTTGCAGTCTCATCTGCAAAGCCTAAAGGTCCCCATTTCACAGTACCTCGATTCAGCTACCTCGGCTTTTTAGAAATAGGTGCCAAGGTGGAACGCTATGGGTCGTTGATGCAGTGTTGGAAAGATATCAACACCTTTGCGAACCAAGTCAAAAAGGAGGAGCAGCCGTTCCAGAGGGTCGCAGACTTTGTTCGGCACACGAATCGCCAGAGAAACACGCGCAAAGGGTTTCGATTTGACAATTCGGTTCTACAGGTCAAAGGATTCCTTCTCGCCTCATTGCTACGCCTGAGATGCGAAATCTGCATCATGTCCGACCTTTTTCAGCAAGACCCGAGGACAGGCAGCAGGTCTGCCTCTGGATCTTGTACTGGATCTGACGGAGCAGTTCAAAGACTGCGAGCAAGTGACTCGGCTGGCGCAAGAGTCAATGTACCCCAAAGAAGAAGTCCAAGCTCTGATTTACAAAGCCCATCTCAGTGCAATCGGGTCCAGTCTCGTCGCACCTGTTGAAGGGGCGGAGTCAGACTCTGATGGCGGCGGCGACTCACTGAGGCAGCATGGATACAAGTGTCTTGGTCAGGCAAGGGGGCTCCTGGACAAAGACCCATCCACTAGGGTGTTTGAGGGAGAGATTGACTCCCTGCAGCGGGCTCTTGATGATGGCTCTAACAAATCTGCCACGCAGGAAGAGCTGCGCGCAGTTTTTCAAGCCATGTCCGGCGAGCTCGGAGGAAGCGGACACTGGTACGCTTGTGAGAATGGACATTATTTTACGATTGGAGAGTGTGGACGACCAATGGAGGAAGCTCGCTGCCCTGACTGCGATGCTCGAATCGGTGGCCGTAACCACAGCATGGCCGAGGGAGTGACGGCGGCAGAGGACATGGAGGTACTTGGAAGAGGCACTGACGGACTTGGTTTCTAGCTTGCGAGAGAAAACGTTGTGGTTCGACCTGGTTCCCTCTACCGAGGCTGCGAGTGGCTGTGTAGTTGAGCTTGGAAACGAATATCGAGATGGCCATGCCGCCGGTTAGGAAAGCAGCATTGTCCGCACTGGTCACGGACCACGGCAACGGATGGAAATCACAGCATGTAGGATTTAGACTCTGTATGGGCATTTTAGCCCGAAACCGATGTAAGAAATAGACAGAACGACGATACAGCCTCGAGTTGGACAATTCCATCTCACCAAGTGCCGAGTTAACATGCCATCTAATCTGCAACGTACTCCAACGACAACACCCACCGTACGTACACCCGGGGTCACCAGCCAAGTCAACGACGCGCATTCTCGTGAAGCGCATTTTCATGAACCGTCGTCTCGTCACAACGTGGTCTTGAGTTTCTTCATCAGCTCAACGGCCCCCATGTACGGCCCCCATGTACGACGGCCTGGTCTCCCAGATGCCCCAGAAGTGGCCGACGCCGTTGCGGAAGACGTCGTCGGGGACGAGTACATGACCGGACATGGAGCGAAGGGCTTGATCCTCGTCGAGATAGTTCTGCCGCGCCTTCTTGACCGCGGTGCAGGCCTTTTTGTGCGCGGGCCTGTGGGAGACCTGATGATGGCGGCTGCGGTAGAAGGTGACCTCGCAGGCGGAGCAGCGGAGGAGGCCGTCTCTGCGGCGGCAGACTGCGCAGGCTCTCGGGGCGAGGCCTTGGCCTGTGATGAGGCACGCCATGAGACGGTGGCGGATAGGTGGTGGATGGGTGGTGGCTGGGTGATGGGGAGAGGGAGAGGGAGACTACTAGGAGACGGTAATTATCGTCTTGTTCTGGGTGTGATGCACGAAGCCGCGCAAACTTAGTAATGACTACTCCGTACGGACTACGGGGTACGTGTATTGTAACTAGCTGTGCCTGGCAAGCTGCCAGGAACAATGAGCCCATTTCCTGGGCGTCCCGTTATTAGAGCATCTGGTTCAAAGTCAAAATGGTGGGGGGGCAGCACTGCAGCAGTTGGACAAGATTTGTTTATTTATTTTATTTAGTTTTTTACCCTCTTGTATGCATCGCACAAATTTTTTTTTTCTATTTCTTATGTCTTGATGCTGCGGAATAGGAACAGACGACCGGGAAGGAAGACGAGTAACTCTATCAAATCTCTCGGTTAGGCAGGCAATCACGTGGTACCTCTGCAAAACAGCTCCGCAAGCAAAGCAAAGCAAAGCCATGTTCTTCCTGTTCATTCATCGGGCGTTCCTCGCACTCTTCTTCTGCTTCTTCTTCTTCACACGGCAGGCATGGTCCCTGCCTGCGCCTCTGCCTGCGCCTCTGCCTGCGCCTCTGCCTGCGCCTCTGCCTGCGCCTCTGCCTGCGCCTCTGCCGAGACAAGGACGACAAGGACCTGATGATATTACTACTACAAGACCTATTCTTCCGAGCCAGGATCCATTCTACCTGGTCCCGCGAGACCTGGACCAGCTCGAGCCCGGGTCCATCCTGCGGCATAGGAAGCCCCCGTCGCCCTTCGCCGCACTCGGCACATCAAAGGCCAACATCAATGACAGCCACCAGATCCTGTACAGGACAACAGACAGCCACGCCAATGCCACGGCGACTGTGCTCACGGTACTGGTCCCTCACAACGCAGACTATGCCAAGGTCCTGTCCTACCAGGTCGCCGAGGATGCGCCCGCCCTGGACTGTGCACCGTCATACGCGCTCCAGCTTGGCTCGGCAGCCCGTGGTCCGTCGGGCATGGCCGCCACTCACGCAGAAATGCTGCTGATCGAGGCAGCTCTCGAGCAAGGCTGGGTCGTCATCGTCCCGGACTTCCAGGGCCCCAGGGGAGCCTTTTTGGCAAACAGGCTCGCCGGCCAGGCAATCCTGGATGGCATCAGGGCGGCGATCCGCTCCTCCAACTTGACGGGGATTGCTCGTCGTCCCACCGTGGCCATGTGGGGATATTCCGGGGGAGGCATCACCAGTGCCTGGGCTGCCGAGCTCCAGCCCACGTATGCACCTGATCTGGAGATCGCCGGCGCTGCCATAGGAGGCATCGAGCCGGTCTTGCCCACTGTCATCAAGTTGACGAACCGTGGGCCCTTTGCAGGCCTCATTGCGTCAGGCCTCATGGGTCTCGCCAACGAGTACCCCAGCCTCGTCAGGACGGTGCAGCAGCACTTGAGGCCGAAGCATCGAAAAAGGTTTGCAAAAGCAAAGACCCAATGTCTTGCTGCCAATGCCAAAGACTTTGCGTTCAAGGACGTCGTGGGCATGTTCAACGACAGCATCTTGACGGACCTCGAGCTGGCGAGGATCCTCGAGGACAACGGCCTCGGCAAAGCTGTGCCCACGACTCCCATCTTCTTGTACAAGTCCATCTTTGACGAGGTCAGCCCGGTCCGGGAGACGAATGATCTCTACAACTTTTACTGCTCAGGGGGCGCGAGGGTAGAGTACGAGCGTGATGTGCTCTCGGGGCACGCCGTGGCGATGGCGACGGGGGCCCCGAGGGCATTGTCGTATCTCATTGATGTCATGAAGGGGCGGACGCAGCGGGATGGATGCTCGGACAGGACGGTGTTGTCCTTGTTGCTGACTTCGAAGGCGATCAAGATTCTCCCGGGGTTTATTCTGGATGCTATTCGGGGGTTGCTGGGCGAGGCGCTTGGGCCGTCCCCCTCGTATTAATAAGACGGAGTGAGACACCACGAAGAAAGACCGGGGGATGGTTCCACTTTTGCAATTTTACAAATGTCTGCTAATAATCAAATGACAACCCCCCTAATCTGTTGTACATAACAAAGTGTGTAAATATTCAAGTACCTACATATGTAGATGCGCCGCCCCCTTTTACAAGTTCTTGGAAGTTGTTCACTCACTATCACGACAGACCCCAAGTCGCAACATTGCTCACCAAGATACGAAGAAGAAAGAAAAAAAAAAAAAAAAAAAGAAGAAGAAGAAGAAGCCAAACAAGCAACTGCACAAGATGGCTTTGTGGCGCCTACTACGAGCGTCTCGTGCAACAGGTCCACCGTCGGCGAGCAAAGCTGAGAGCGACGACATCTATCCCGTTCACATGCTGGATGGCTCCAAGACTCTGCGGAACATTGTTATGGCGTGGACGCTGCGCTTCAACGACGTGCTGGACCCGGATCAACTGCACGGCTCGCTGTCGAGGCTGCTGGAAATCGGAGACTGGAGAAAGGTCGGCGGTCGGCTGAGACTAAAGGTCTGCTTCAAAACATGACACGACTTGACTTGATTTACGGCCCCATGGGCGATTGTGCCTGGCCAACCAACGACTGCAGCTAACACGACCCGTCGTGACGACGTCCAGGACGATGGAGAGCTGGAGATTCACGCCCCGCGGCGGTTCACGACAGAACGTCCTGCCGTGTCGTACACGCACCGCATCATAGCCTCGGCTATCGAAGACGACCCCTTGGCCAAGACGCTCCCCAGAGCCACCGAGGGCCCATCTGTGCAGCCCGGACCGCAAGGCTTTCGAGTCTTTGCCGCCCGAGAAGACGCGCCGGCGACGCTCGAGGACTTCATCCACGGGGACACGCCGCAGCTCTCACTGCACATCACGTCGTTCGACAACGCGACGCTCGTGGGGCTCTCGTGGCCACACTCACTGATGGACGTCATGGGCCAGAAAGCCCTCCTGCACGGCTGGTCTCTGGTGCTGGCCGGCCGGGAGTCCGAGGTGCCCGCCATGCTCGGCGCGCGCGCGGACGCCATGTGCTCCGCCACGGACGAGGTCGCCGGGGAGAAGAAGGAGGAGTTCGAATTGGAGCACAAGCGGCTGAAGGGATGGGCCATGGCCATGTTCGTGCTCCGAAGTGGCTGGGACATGCTGTGGAACGCGGCCCCGGAGACGCGCACCGTCTACTTGCCCAAGAGCACAGTGGCCAAGCTGCGGCTCGAGGCGCAAAGTGACCTGGCCGCCGCCCACGATGCAGGTCCAGCTGGCGCCCAGGAGAGTTCCTCTGTTAGCGAGGGCGACGTGCTCACGGCCTGGGTGGCGCGCGCCGTGGCCTCGTCTTCGCCGCGGCCACGGCCCGTCACCGTTCTTCACGCAGCCAACGCGCGATTCCGACTCCCGTCGCTGATCAACGCCCCGGGTGTCCATGTCCAGAACATGTTGATGGCAGCCTTCACCTTCCTCTCCCCGGAAGTTGCCGCCGGATCTCTTGGCCCGACGGCGCTGGAAAACCGGCGCCATCTGACGCAGCAGCTGCGAGAGGCGCAGGTGCTGGCGTCGTTCCGCAAGCTGAGGAGGGAATTCCAGCCAGGCAAAACCGACCCGGGGATGCTGTGCGGCGAGTCCGACGCCTCGCTGGTTCTGGCCACAAACTGGACTCGGGCCAACTTGTTCGACACTGTCGACTTCAGCCCCGCCGTGTTACGTGCCGGCCGTACGGAGCCCGAGACGGCAGGGAATCACCCCCCGCCCGGCAGACTGGTCTTCCACCACGCGCAGTCGATGCGAGAGGGCGGCGCCATACCAAACATGTTTGCCGTGCTGGGAAAGGACCACGGCGACAACTACTGGCTGACCATGAAGCTGGCGCCGACCGCCTGGGCTAGAATTGAAGACACCTTCTGAGCCGCGTCCCATGCTGAGGTCACGACAAGTCTCTCGTGGCGATGCAAGCAGCGGCCATGATGGCGCTTTGTTCTAGACACGTAGTGACGCGATTGCCTGCACAGTGTGTGGCCTGTTCAAACTCTGATTACCAAGTAGACAAAATACAGTCCTTTCTGAGCCATTTTAAAAAAAAACCTCCCGGACTAGACGGGTCGGCTTACACGCAGCCAATCAGCCAGCGTGTTGCCCGCGTGTCAACGGTCGCTCAATCGGCCCCCCTTCCCAATTGGTTGAAGCCATGCACTGATGACGAGGCGCTGCGGGGAGCAATTATGCAATCATTGATGGATGCGCGCGACGTCAACTCGAAATAGACACGGATCGCGATATAAAACAGCATGAATACGCGGCTTGTTGCTCATCTATGACCAGTGACCACTGCCTTGTCGGAGTCATGCCCGCTCTGCTGGCGCCCGTCCAGATCAAGCCCGTGAAGCTTGTCGGCGTACTTTGCTCTCGTCTGGTGGTCCATCTGTGTGACCTCCGTCGCAAGTGTCAGCTACGCAGCACCTTTCGTTTCATCGGCAAGGAAGGGCGAAATGCTCTCTTACCATGCGGACCAACCATGTGTAGCCGAACATGACTGCCGCACAGACGATGGCCGCGATGCCTCCCTTCTTCCAGTAAGGGGCATCGGCAGCGGAGAAGAAGACAATGCCCCAAAACGTCCAGAGAACCATGGAACCGATGTTCATCGAGTACAGAGTCACGCTTCGGACGGCGTCATCCCCGCTGCGCTGCAGAATGATGTTGGCCCATCCGAAGATGAGCGGCTGCACCATGTACGCCGAGCCGGCGAGGTAAAAGGCGAAGAAGGTGAGTCCAGGGGGAATGTCCTTGACGAGCAGGATGGTCCCGACGACGATCTGTATCGAACACGCCAGCACGGCAATGGGAGCTCTCCTGCCCGTGACGTCCATGTAACAAGCTGCCAGGATGGTGGCAACAATGCCGACTGCCTGGACACCGAGCGGGTACGTGTTGATTTGTGTCTGTGTGAAAGTCTTGCTGTTGTACTTGAGCCAGAGCAGGAAACTGTTCTGGAAGGGGAAGCCTTCGATGGTGGCGCACACAGGAGACCAGAAGAACAGGATCCAGCTGTTTCGGTCGCGCCAGTCAGTCAAAAGTGTCCACAGTGGGAAGAAGAAGAAGAAGAAGAAGAAGAAGAAGGAAAAACAAAAGGGAAAAAAAAAGACTAACAAGACGGGGGTAAATGCGACACGCTTAATCAAAGACATGGGAGAAATATTGTGGCCATCTTCCTGGACGGAAGGCAGTCTTGCAACCGCCAGCTGCTTCTCCTTCTCCGAGAGATACCCGGCCTGGGTGTTCTCGGGAATGTCGGGGAAGAAGAGGTATCCAAACACGGCGATGGGAAGAGTGATGAGGCCATCTGCCACAATTGGTTAGATGTTTCCATCCGAGAAGGGATTTTTGTGCCGGTCGGGTAGGGTCATAGTCATACCGATGAGAAAGACCCATTGCCAGCCCTCTAGGCCAGCCAGACCAGACATGTCCTTGTAGATGGCGGTCATCATGATGCCCGCAAACATGGTGCCCACTTGTCCAAAGCCGGAGAAGATGGCCGTCCGTTTCGATATCTCATCTGGCCTGTACCATGCGCCAATGATGTAGATTGTTCCCGAGTAGGTACTTGCCTCGGCGAGGCCCAAAAGAAAACGGATCACGTAGAGCTGCGTTGTGTTTTTGGCGGCTGCGCTGACCATCTGCCCAGTTGGGGTTAGTCACAGCCCGGAGCGCAGAATGGATGCATGGCTCGAGGTGAACAGAGAAACAGGGACATGGGGAAACAGGGAAAAACAGAATACATGGTCCGAGGGGACTTGCCGTCAACCCAGCCCAAATGACAATCATGAGGGGAAGCCAGATGCGAGGGGGCACCCTCTGAATGATAATTCCATGAGGAAGTTGGCCGATGGCCATTCTAGCCAAAACTCCGTGTTAGCTGCTTTTGATCAAATCATCGGAAGGCAAGGCTAATGGGGTTTGTTTTGTTCTATTTTTACCCAGCAGTGGTGATTGAAAGCACGTTGTTGTACTCTTGGCCGGTCATGCCGAGGGCCTCGCGAAGTCCCGAGACCTGTACTCGGCAGAAGCAAGAACACGGCGTTAGGGAACTCCATTTTCATCATGGCGCGACGTGGTGATTTCCAAAAAAAAATGGGGGGGGGGGCATGACGCACATAAGCATTGGCAAAGGCCGCGCGATCTGGGAAAACGAGATCAGCTCATGCGAATATTGCCTCGTTTCTGCGCCAGAAGTCAGGAATCAGACTCAGGACCCATGCTCTTACCCAGAAAGTTCATAAAGTAGCTGACACAGCAATACGTCTACCACGACGGGGTCAGGTCAGTCCTAACCGGCTCCAGCCCAAGTCGCCAGATGAACATGGGAAACAAACGTACAAGGATGAAGAAGTCTACACGGGAAGAAAGACACGGTTAGCCCGACGGAAGTTTGGGTCCGGCGTCGCACCGCATCGCAGTGCCGCAACATTGCAGAGATGAGAATCAGAGATGGCGTACCAAGTTTCCGAACCAGCCGCCTCTTTTCCCTCGTCTCGGCTTCTGTTCCGAGGAAGAACCCTTCGGCGAGTTGACTGTCAGTCTATCTTTGCGCATCGCGCATTCAAAAAAAAAAAGAAAGAAAAAGAAAATTACATTAATAACGTACTGCGGACCATAACTCCGACGGGACCCTTGGACTGCATTTTTTTTTTCCGCACTTCACAACCAGCGTGACGCTTTCACATGTAAATTGCTAGTCACGTTGTGTTCCTGATAAAAAGATGGGTGAAACCATGAAGGACGGAACGTCCGCTTTTGCTTTTGCGCAAGGTGAGAGACCCGGGTGATTTTCTTATCTTGGTCTGCGGCCGAGCCATCTAATCTATTTGATCAATGATTGATAAGAGCTTTTTTTTTGCCTTTAGGCTATTTATATCTAGCACAGAGTGGAGACGGGGTCAATATTCGTGCTACATGATTGGCCTCGTGCCTGGCGCGTTCCCGCATTTCCCTAAATAACTACTAATACTACTTATAAAGCAAAATATAATAAATATACTATAATAGCGCTGCTAAGTAATACTATAAACCTTAAGATATAGATTAATATTCTAAACTCTCTTTGCTTTATAGCCTAGAATATCCTAATAGTAAGCTTTCTTAATATATATAGCTAATGCTTAACTAACTTACTAGTAGTTTATACCTAATATTACTAATTTACTTACTTATATTAGTCCTATTAAGCTCCCTAGTAAACTTTAAGTCTATATATATAAAGAGAGGAATTCTAATAATAAAGATACTTCTAAGACTACTACCCCCTTAGCTATTATAGCTACTACTACTACTAAGGAAATAGTAGTTACTATAGCTAATTCTATTATAAAGAAGTAAGTGCTTAGTAGCTATATAATAGATTATTTAAGTAATATAACTTTATTTTCTAACTTCCTACTATATTAACTTATAAACTATAACTACTTTATAATAACCTTATATTAACTTATAAATTATAAGTACTTTATAATAACCTTATATTAACTTATAAATTATAAGTATTTTATAATAACCTTACTATTTAACTATTACTTATAATCTTTAATAATATCTCTTATTATAAAATCCCTCTTTAGTACCTATAAGTTTTCTAATATATTATAGCCTTTTTACTTAACTAGATATTTATATTATCTCCTATTATAGTAATATAAAATAATTCTCTCAACCTTAAACTCCTATTTATTATCTTTAAGGTTATCTTATAATAAGGATGTATTTTCTATATTAGTTAAGTCCCCTTTAAAAGGCTTAAGACTAGTAATATTAAATATATTATATAAATAAGTCCTAGGTAGTAACCTTAATTAATATGCTAATCTATAACTCCTAATTACCTTTTTAATCTTATAGGGGCCTAGGTACTTTATAGCTAGCTTTTTACTAGGTTATCTTAGGTTAATGTTCTTTATTAATAATAAAATATAATTACTAACTTTAAACCTTATTAGAGTTCTTTTCTAATTATAATATTTCTTATACTAAGTCTATAAGTTACTTAAAAGCTATTTAATTATAGTATGATTTTCTCTTAGTGCTAAGACTTTACTTTTAGCTTAATTATTTACTAAAGGGATATCTATAATTACTTATTATAAACCTCTAGGATTATAACCTTATAATACCTCCGCTAGTGTATAGCTATGTGTTATATAATTACTTATATTATATATAAATTACGCTAATAATAAGTTATTTACCTAATTAGTCTATTTAGTATAAGTAAAAGCCCTTAAATAATACTCTAAAACTTAGTTTAGATATTTTATCTAGCTATCTATTTAGGGATAAAAAGTAATACTTAATAGCCACTTAGTTATAAGAAGGTAATAGAAAGTTATCTAAAAACCACTAGTAAATATAGAACCTTAGTCTATTATAATACCTTCTAGAGCTTTATAGTCTCTAAAAATATATTCTAAGAATATAGTTACTAGCCTATTACTAGTTAGTTATATTAAAATAGGAATATAAATACTATATTTTATAAAACAGTTAATAATAACTAAAATTATATTATAAGTCTAGTTTAAGTCTTTTACTAGTAAAAGCCTAGTAATAAAATCTATTAATAATTCTTAAAAAAGGTAATTAGGCACTAGTAGTATAGCTAGCTTACTATATAGTTTATAATACCTTAGTTTTAAAGTGTAATAACTTATATAAGTGCTAATATATACCTTTATATCTTTCTTTATTATTAGCTAATAGTATTAGTTTATAACTTAATAAAGAGTCTTACTTACTCCTTAATACCTAGTAGTAAGGTTATTATAGGTTAGTAATAAAATTTCTTTTCTTATTCCCTAAGGGATAAAAATATAATTCTTAAATATTAATAGCTTAGAGAGTCCTATAGACTATATTTATAATACTACTAAATTACTACTTTTAAGTAACTTCTTTTAACCTATAGTAAAGTTATTGCCTTACTACGCTTTATATAATAAGACTTAAATTAAGGCTTCTAATTCTAAGCTCCTTTCTAGAAAGCTAGAGTTAAACTTAAAAGAGGTTCTCTAAATAGATTAGATCCTAGCTATAATATCTCTATAAGTAATTAGTTTACTAAATGCCTCTAGTCTTATAGGGAAATAGATAAGTAATAGTTTTAAGGGGCGCCCTTACTACTTACTAGTAACTACCTATACTAGTTTACCCCTTTTAGTAGTAGCTAGTCTAATAGGAAAATTAAAATAGCTAAGTAATAAACATAATATAGACTAGGTGCTAGTAGTACTACTATAGCTACCTTATTACTTACTAAAAAAAGTATTAAATAACCCTACTAATATACCTTTTCTAAGCGTATTTAGATTATTAGGCTCCTTAAATTACAGTTAAGTTATAATTTTTTAAAACCCTAGATATTAATAGTATTATTATAGTGTCTTTATAACTAACTATTAGTTATACTAAATAATGTTTTTATAAAACCTATAGCGCTAGTAGTGTTACTATAGTGTTCCTATTACTTAGTATTTATAAATTTAAATAAAAAGGTAGGGAGCTATATAGTTATTACTTTTGCTTTCCTTATCTTACTTATAAAATCTAGTCTTCTTAATAAGGGATTAGTAAAATTTAATTTCCTTATATAATATATAATCTTAAAGTTAAATAAATAAAGCTTATTAAGTATAGTTACTTACTTACTAGTAAGCTTAGGCTTTATAGCTAGGTACTTATAGTTTAAATAGTCTATAATAACCTTAATTATATAAGCTAAGTAAGTAAGGTAATGTCTCTAGGCCTAAAAAGCCTCTTAAATAGCTAATAATTTGCTACTAGGTATTATATAGCGTAATTTAGCGTTAGTTATTTTCCTTAATATAAATATAACTAGGTACTAGTAACCTAGCACTAATATTATAAGTATAGCCCTAATCGTATATCTAGATATATCTATCTTCACTCTAAGATACATAAGTAAGTTAAAATACACTAAAATTAGCGCTTCCTAAAATCTTTACTAAAGTTCTCTAAATACTACTAACTTATAAGGTTCTAGGTTAAATATTACTAGTTACTTCCCTCTAAGGCAATCTATTAATAGAATTATAACTTTACTATACTATTTAATAAAATAGTAATAAAATCTAGTGAAACTAAGAAATAACTAAATATTAAATACACTACGTGGTATTAGCTATGTTATAATTGCTTTAACCCTTACTAGATCTATTGTAATACCTCTTAGTGATATCTTAAAGCCTAAGAATTTAACCTCTATAACTAAAAATTAACACTTTATAAGGTTAATAAAAAGGCTTATATCTCTAAGTTTATATAGGATTTATTTAATATAATCTATATGCTCCTTAACTATGCTACTATATATTAGCGTGTTATCTAGGTAAATAATATAAGTCTTATTAATAAGACCTTTAAGTGTATTATTAATATACTCCTAAAAAGTCACTAGTGCGTTAACTAGTTTAAATAGCATAATAAGATATTTAAAGTAGCTATAGTAATAATAGAAAGCTATCTTTTACTTATTACCTTAGCAAATATATAGCTAGTAATATATATCTTTAAGATTAAGAACTATAAAAATAACTACACTTACTAATTAATTAAGAATTTTAGTAATAAGAGGTAAGGGGGCCTTATCCTTAATTATAATCTTATTTAAGCCCTTATAATCTATATAAAGCCTTAATTTTCCTCCTTTCTTTAGAATAAATAAAATTAGAGCTCTAGCTAGGCTAACTAATCTTCTAATTTACCCTTTAAGCTATATACTTATAAGGTACTCCCTAAGAACTTATAGCTCTCTCTTAGCTAAATTATATATAGGCCCTTAAGGTAATGTTTTCGCTTCTTCTAATTTAATTATATAAGTGTAACCTCCTAGTTTAAGAAGCTTACCCGCTAGCTTTTTAGAAAAAATATCTATAAACTCCTTATATTTATCTAGAATTATTAGTATAGGACGCTTAGTACTCTTACCCTAATTTAATATAGCTTCTTTACTACTTATATTTCCTAAAATTAGTATAATTATAATACCTTACTTTTTTTACTATAAGTAAGCGTATTCTAGTAATATTATAGTGTCTTTACTATTTATTTACCCTTCTATTACTACTAAGTTCTCTAATTAACCTTTATTACTTTCTTTTAGAACTATTAGCTTAATCTTTATTACTTTAAATAATAATATAACTACTACTAGTTTTTTCTCCCTATATATTCGCTACTTTCTATAAGTAAAGGAGAGATACTCTCTAGTTACTAAATACCTCTAGAATCCTTACTCCTAATATATAATTATAGGTAAATATTCTCTAATCTAGTTTATACCTAGTATTATCCCTTCTCTTATATTAGTAATATAATAACTAACTTAGTAAAACTTTATAAATCCTATACTATCTTTTACTTTTATTAATTTTTATAAAATTCCTTAATATAAAATTACTTTTTAGCTTATACTCTCTAGTATCTAGTCTAATTATATTACACTCTTCTAATCCTTTTTTATTAATAATTTAAGATAAATTATTAAAAACTATACACTTATATTAAATAGCGCTTATATAGCTAATTACTAGTTATCTTATTATAGAGATACCTACATTCTTATTTTATTATCTATAGGGTATTTTATAGCAAGATTATATTCCTAGGTCTATACTAATTAAACTAGTATTATATTAGGAGATATAGCTTTATTACTACTCTTATTATATTTCTCTATTATATACTTATTACTTTTATAGGTAAAATAGTCTAGTACCTAATAAGTTTATATAGTATATCTAGGCTTTTTATATTTAAAGCACACTAGGGATAATTTTTTCCATTAATCCTTACTTTATTACTATACCCTATCTATAGGTAATATAAAATATAAACTTTATTTTTTATAGTCTTAACTTTTTTTATTACTTTAGCCTAAATTTATTATAACCTCTGCTTTCTTACCCTAGCCTTATAACTAGCTTTATAATATTAGAAACTCTTAGCTAATTATTTACTTCCTTATAGTATTATTTAAGCTATTTAGAAAGATAGTAATTCTTAGGTATATAGGAATTGCCTTAGGTAATTTAGCTTTTACCTTAGTCTAAGCTCTTATAAAGGCTTAAAATAATTAGTTATCCCTTTACCTAAGATTTAGTAAAGTTCTTATTACTTCTAAGTACCTTATATTCTTATTTATTATTCTAGTCTTTAGCTAATTAAGAAAACCTATCTATATAAGTGACATATAATTTACATGCCTATCCATAGCTATATAATATATCTATTATTACTTTATATTATTAGCTAGGTAGCTGCTTATATACACTACCTTAGTTATATTATTCCTAAAAGTATAATAGTCTAATTTAAATAACACATTTAAATCTACTAGGAAATTCTAGAGGTTCTTATATATATCCCCTTTATATATAGGTATTTTTATCTATGTTTTAATAAGACTACTTCGCTATATAATTACTACTAAATTACTATAGACTACTAGTAAAACTATAGTTAAAGTTTAAGGGGTAATTATAAGTCCCTAAGGAGGTCTAGCTAATAATAAATTTACCTTAATCTCCTTAATTTACGCCTTAATTTATAGAATCTCCTATTTTCTTTATATATATAGTAGCTTAGCTTATATAACCTTATAGTATCTTTATAATGCTTTATTATTATTATTTACATTGCCTATGCCTTTATCTAGATTAAGGACTAGTAGCGTTTCTTATACCCTATTATTATCTATTATTCTAGACTATAGGGGTCCTCTATTCTATAACTAATTATCTATACCTTTATTATTATAAGGTACTAGCGTGTTTTATATAAACCTTTATGGCGTTAGCTATATAATAATCTAGCTAATAGTTCATTTTCCTTAAAGGTTAAGAGATTAATTTATTATAGCTTTACTACTAAGTCTAATATAAATAAAGTAAAGGCTAAGATTTATAATTACTACTAGAAAGATACTAGCTAGGGCCTAGTATATAAAGGTTTTAATCTCTAACTTACTATATATAATATACGCTATTCTTAATAAATACCTTGCTTAATAAACACATAGCTATCTTATAGCTAGCTAGCCTCTTTATTATTAGAGTAACCTAAAGGTTCTCCGAAGATTCACTATTATAAACGTCCTATCTCCGTCCTCTGCGCTCCTAACAGCACACTACTTAATAGGGTATAGTCTTTACCTATACTAAATAGTACCTTACTTAATAGGATATAGTCTTTACCTACACTAAAGTTAGTTCCTATATATAGGGGGACTATAATCTTATTACTTACTTATTTTTAACTAAAAGGGAGAAGGAAGAGGTAAGTAAGGGGGTATATTATAGACTTAAGCTATAAGCTTAAGTTAAGTCTAGCTCTAGAAAGTACATAGACTATATATAGCTTAGGTTAAGTCTAGCTCTAGAAAGTACGTGAACTATATATAGCTAGGTTAAGGCTACATATAAACCACGTATAGGCCACGTAAAAGTTACTATAAATCTAGGCGCTATGTAATTACTAGTGTAGTTCCTTTCTTCTTTTATAAGAATAATATTCTTACTTTAAACGCTTATAAGCAAATGCTATAAGGCTAGTTCTTAACACCTATTACCTAAGGTTTAAGTATAAGTTATACCTTTCTTTAAAAAAGGCTATTTACTTAATTATTACCTAGGTTAGCTTTTTAAATACTTAGGGGAAATATTTAATAACCCTTACTAATAGGAAATAGCTATTATAAAGCTTAATTAGTTAGTACAATAATAAAATAAATAATTTAATAACTTTTATATTTACTTTAAGTAAAAATTAGCTTTAGCTAGGGGGCTTAATTGGGTAAACTTAGTAAAGTTATTTAAGCTATATATAGTGCTTAATAAGTAAATAAGGGACTATAGTATTAGGTAGGATATACCCTAGGTAAATTATATAGGTATAATAAGCTACTATTAAAGTATTACACTAGATATTAAGTCTTACTAATTAGAGAAAAGGCACTAAATATAGAGATAAGGTAATTAAGTACTTAACTAGAATAAGGCTAAGGTAAAGGATAAGGATTTACTAATAATAAATATTTATAATATAGCTTCTCTAAGTATTTTACTATAGTATACTCCTTATATCTTACTATTTACTTATAAAAGAAGTCTTTTATTGATATTTATACTATAAAGAATATAATCTCTATAAACTTAGATATTAAGTTTATAAAATAGTTAGAAAAAGAGTAATCTTATTATTAAGTTATTTAATAAAGAATAAGGGAAGGAGATATAAAGAGGCTTTATAGTATATAGTTATTACTAATAAGGACTATAAAGAGATTTAAAATAATATAGATTTATTCCCTTTCTTAGTTCTTACTTTAATTATTAGACTACCTTTATAAATACTTAAGTTAATATAGGCTATAACTACTATATTACTATAAGTAAATACTTAGTCTAAAAGCTTTAATTAAAATACCTCTCTCTTCTAACTAAGAGGTTAGTTTATATAGCTATTAGTGTAAAATAAGGGGGAAAAAAGAGCTATAAGAAATAATTATATAATATATATATTATTTATTTTTAGTTAGATTTAGATAGATAAGAAACGTTAATTATAGTATATATAATCCTAGGACTAATAAGGTAACTTATCCTTAGTATACTATAAATAAAATAAAGTAAAATTACCTTAGATATAATACACTAATAAGTATATATAGAATTAGTAAATAGTTTATATATATAGGCTATAATGGATAAAAAGGTTAATTAACTTATAGTATTTATCTTAGGTTTAACCTTTATAGGGATAGTATAGTAAGTCAAGAGATAAAAAGAATATATTTAGCTTTATACTATAAGCCTATAGGAAATTATATTTATTTTATAAATTAATATAACCCTAAAGGCTATAGAAAAGGAACTTCTTACTTTCTTACTAAAGATACTATAGGACTTTAAGGATTTATTTCTAGAGAGTAAGGTAAATATTTTACTACCTTACTGTGATGATCTAGGCTTTGCCTAGACCTAGCAATATAGGTGTCAATTGTACAAGTGAATGATGACTTGTACAATACGTATTCTTTTGCTGTGGCGCAGATGGATTGGGCACATCACCCACATGGTGGCGCAGACACCCGCGATTAGCCCTTAGGGCTAGACCATGACACTTACTAAGGGAAGTTAGATTACTATATTTACCTTAGGTATTGCTTTTTAAATTTTTTTTGCGTTATTGGTTATAGCTAATGCATCTAATTTATCATAATACATAATTATTACTAGCAATACCTAGCAAGTAAAATAATTAACTTCTAAATACTTATAGCTATAGTAATAAATAAAACCTATAATAAGTATAAGCTCTAAGGTTATAAATATAAGGGGCTATAAGGTTAAAGCAAAGTTTATAATAAACTTTATAGCTATATTAGCATAAGAGTTATAATTTACTACTATAGTTAAACTTCAATTTATTTAAGTTTTACTTATAGTATAAATTAATATAATTCACCCGTTCTCTATAAATATATTTATTCTATCTCTCTTACTTATACTTTAAAGCTCTAAGGCAAACTTAAACCCTCTTACTAAATATAACTTATTTTTACTTATCTCTAATTTAATTTATTATAATCACTAGGTAAGTTTTATATAACTAATTAACTAATTAACCCCTAACTAATAAGGTAATAGTATAGCTAAGGGTAACTAAAAGCTAGGGGTAATAACTACTAGGCTATAAAACCTTTAGGCTATTTAAAAAGCTAATGAAAATCCTAATTAAAAGGAAATTAAGAAACTAAAGAAAATATAGAGGAATTTAAGAAAAGTATAAATAAGAAGGGGAATAAAAGACTAGAGAAAAAGGCTAGATATTTAGAAAAGATATTAAAAACATAAAGCTTTAATTATTTTAGTAGTTTTACCTCGTGCTTAGGAGGGGTTTACCTTAGGTATAATATAGATAGAAATAAACCTAACCTACTATAGGTACTATTATATAATATACCTTAGGGATATTTACTTAAAATTTAGAAGTAAGTAATAGACTTAATAAATAAGGGTTAGATCTAAGTAAGTTTATTATTAGTAGTAGCCCTAGTATTATTAGTAAAGAAACCTAGTAGTAGTTAGAGGTTTTATATAGACTATTATGCCTTAAATAAGATTATAAAATAGGACTATTACCCTTTATTATTAATAAAGGAGATACTATATTTATTATTAAAAGTAAGGTAGTTTATAAAACTAGATATATAATTAGTGTTTTACTATATATATATTACTAAAGGTAAAAAACACTAGATAGTATTTTATATAAGGTTTAGTTTATTTAAGTAATTAGTATACCCCTTTAGGTTAGTAAGCACACTTATAACCTTCTAAAGGTATATTAATAGTGCCTTAAGTAGTATCCTTAGTAATTATATTATTATATATCTTAATAATATCTTAGTTTACTTATATAAATTATAAAAGAACTATATATAAAAGGTTTATAGTATACTATCTAGACTATAGTAAGCTAGTCTAAACCTAGATATTAAAAAATATATATTTATAACTAAGAAAGTTAAATACCTTAGGTTTATTATTTAGGTAAGGAAGGTAATTTACCTAGATAAGGAGAAGATTATAGTAATTTAGGATTAGAAGGTGCTAATAAGAGTTTATAGAGTCTATAAGTTTCTTAGGTTTACTAACTTTTACTATAATTTTATACTAAAGTTCTTAGACTTAGTAAGCTCTTTAATTAACTTAATAAAAAAAGAAGCCTTATTTTACTAGATAAAGAAGTATAATAAGGCTTTCAAGGTATTAAAGGTAGCCTTTATATTATACCTAATTCTAACTCAATAGAATCCTAAGAAAGATATATTAGTAAAGGTAAATTATTCTAGTATAGTATTAAGGGGTTATCTCTCTTAGTTTAGTAATAATAGTATCTTATACTTAGTAGCTTACTATTTAGCTTAATTATAGGCTACTTAATAGAATTATACTATTTATAATAAGAAGCTACTAGTAATTATTTCCTACCTTAAGGTATAGTTAGTAAAGCTTAAGAGTATAAGTAAACTATTTATAATATTAATAAACTATAAAAACCTTAAGTACTTTATAGCGCTAAGGGAGATATTAGAATAATAAGCATAATAGGTAAAGACTCTAGCACTCCTTAACTTTTACTTATAATATAGGCTAGGCATATAAGTAAAATAACTAGATATACTATTACAATATTATTTAGATAGGCTAGAAATAGATAGAGTAAAAACCTTAATTATTTAATTTATAATAAGCCCTATAAAGTTTAGCTTTAAAAGGGAGTAACTATATATATACCTTAAGCCTATTATAGTAATAGAAGGGGTTATTATAAATACTAGTCTAGCCCTATTAAGGAGTCTTCTTACTAGTAAGTTATTATTTATAAATAAATACCTCTAATCCCTATAGGACTAGTCCTTAACCTAGGATAGAGCTTATAAGCTATAGGTTAACGCAGTGGCAATAGGGGCTAGGAAGTTCCTAAAAGCCACTAATATAAGAGAGCAAATCGTAGACTATTAGATTAGCATAAAAGAGGCACTTTAATTCTAAGGGTAAATATAGGTTCCTAAATAGGAACCACTAACTATAATATTAATATAATAAGTCTATAACTTACCCTTATTAGGTTACCTAGGGTAGAATATAACTTTTAAGGCACTTTAAAGGGGCTTTTATTAGAATAGTATATTATAGGATATAGCTTATTTTATATAGAACTATTACTATTATAAAGAGAGAAAGAGCTAGTAACTATAATAAGGCTTATTAAAGCTAATCCTACTACTAGATAAGTACTAGTTATAAATGTGATGATCTAGGCTTTGCCTAGACCTAGTAATATAGGTGTCAATTATACAAGCAAATAATAACTTGTACAATACGTATTCTTTTGTTGCCTATAGCGCAGATAAATTAGGCACATCACCCACATAGTGGCGTAGGCACCCGCGATTAGCCCTTAGGGCTAGACCATGATATTTGTACAAGTCTCCTAAGGTTATAGGTTTGAATCGGCTGTATATAAGGGTTATAACAGGGTTTTTCCTAGGCTTACAGGGAGAGGGTCCTTAGGGGATACGTGGTATTACTAGCTAAAGGGAGGTTACCTAGGGAAAGGGCCTATGTGATAATCTAGGCTTTGCCTAGACCTAGTAATATAGGTGTTAATTATATAAGTAAATAATGACTTATATAATACGTATTCTT
>JFGW01000252.1:0-42148 GCA_000729825.1 Epichloe sp. AL9924 | reverse complement strand
AATAAATAATAGATAGCGCTTTAGTATAAATTCTCCTATAATATACTATTATCTTATAGACTTTTTCTCTTTATATTTATAGTTAACTTTTTAAAACTATTATTATATCTTAAGTTACTATTATACTCCCCTTATTACTTATCTTAGTTTTATTATAAATAAGGAATTAATTTACTTAAAGAAGTGCCTTTTATATATACTATTTATACACTAGATTAGATATACTAAGTTTAAGAAAAGCCCCCTTTTAGCGCTTAAACTCCCCTAGATTAACTACTGATTCCTTAGCCTAATATTTATTACTATAATAGTAAAGTATTCTAAATATTATATCTAGTATTATAAGTATAAAGATACTTATAATACTATAAGTATACTACTATTTCTCTGTCTTTTAGTACCTTATTATTAATATTTCTATATAATATATAGCTATAATAAAGGGTAATTTTTTAGATTTATTAATACTCCTAGAATAAGTAAAAACTCTTATAAGTACCCTTAGTAATATAAACCTAGATAACCCTAATAACTATTTATTTTCTAAGAAGACTTACTTTAGTTTTACTAAGGCCTATCTTAATCTAATAATAGGTTTTAATTATACTAATATAGTATTGTTAGGAAGAGCTCCCTAAAGCATCGGATGTGTGGATGCAGCCTGCGCAATGACTGGGTTAAAACCCTCGTTAAGACAACGGTAGAGACAATATATTAGAAGTACCTCCGTAGACTAGTTATTACTATAGCACACTATGTACCTTTTAGGTACAAAAGTCAGGTGGCGTCTGCACCTCTGATTAACTAAAATCGAACCTTTTCTATTATCTACACTAACCCTTACCTTAATAGTTATAAGCCTAGGAGGCTTTAATTGCCCTTATTGTTAATTATTATGGATAATATAAGCTCTGTTAATATTATTAATCTAACGCTTACGAATATTAAGAGATAATTGCCCTTTATTATAATAACTAGTTAAATTAACTATCCTATGCTTCTATTAACTAGTATAGTTCCCCTTGATAATGTCTAAAGAAACTCTAAATGTAGTGTTATTATTAGAGAAGGACTAGATTAAATAGTTTATGTAAATTAAGAATTACGCAAAATCCTACAGTATCTAGGAGTATATTAATCTAAATTAGGATAAACTACTTAAAGAACCTATAATACTTACTTACCTATAAAGGGGTCTAAGGCTAGAGATTACCTTACATAACCCTAATGCTCTTAAAGATTAGAAGCTTATATATAAAGATATAAAGGATAAGTATAACTTCTAATATAAAGACCTATAATATAATCTTATAAGGTATATAAACCTATTAAAGTAGATACTAAAGGTTAGGGAATATATCTATAAGACTCTTTTAAGGAATATCTAAGACTCTCTTAACTTTAATACTAAAGAGAAAGGAAAGGAGTTAGTATATTAATACTCTTAAAGGATATTAAAGCTTCTTTAAGACTAGTATAAGCTAAACACTAGGAAGATACTAATTCTTATAGAAACGCACCTTAATAATTACTTATAAGCTAAAGGTACCTGTAATTAGTATAAATAGGTAGTAATAACGGAGGTACTGTGGAGGAATTTTTAAGATCTAGAGACCTAATAGACTAAGGAGATAATGCTATATAAGTTTGTAATTCCTTTTTGTAGTAAATTTAAGTTATTTTAGAAAAAATAGAATAATTTACTTAATAAAGGTATAAATTAAAGCTTCCTTAAGGCTATTATAGAGTTTAAATTATAAAGCTCTGTAGAGTGTATAGAAGATAGCAAATACGCTTACTACTAATAGATTAAATAGTTAGAGTAAATTAGAGAAGAAGAAGTGCCCTAGATACTCTAATTATAATATTTAAGATATCTTAAAGTAATAGGAATCCTATAATTTATTTAAGGCCCTATATAAGCCAGAGGCTATACTAAAGGACTAGGAAGTTAGGAAGAACTCTAAAGATAATATTAAGAAGTATCTAAAGGAGAATCTATAAGAAAAGTCTAAGGTAATAAGTTAGAAACCAGAGAAGAAGAGTAGTAATATCTTTGTACCTTCATAGAATCTAATTAATGACTTAATTGCGGTTACCCTAGGCAATAAGACTGCGAATATATTGTTATTTATACGCTCTAAGCAAGGTTAATAGTTAAAGAAAGTCATAAATTTAACTACTAACACTAGGGAAAGCATAGAATTAAGGCAGAATATAGTTCTCTATAACTCTAGAGCGAATGTTTATATCTTTAATAACATCCGCTAGTTTAATTAATCTAAATTCGACAAAATAATCATAATAGAGGTTAAGGCCAGAGTGTCACGGCTTGTTCCGTAGGGTTAAATAAACGAAGTAATAGCTAAGATTCTTGCAGTTACTACTAGAAAGATACTAGCTAAGGGTAGGTATATAAAGGTTTTAATCTCTAACCTAGCACTAATAATATGCGTAGTCTTTAATAAGTACCTTGCTTTATAAGCATATAGCTATCTTATAGCTAGCTAGCCTCTTTGTTATTTACGCGGCCTAAAGGTTCTCCAAAGATCTACTCTAATAAATGTCCTGTCTCTGACCTCTGCGCTCCTGACAGACTCTCCTTATTAGAATAGTAATAGGTATTAGTGTGTTTTTACTTACCTTATAACCTTAATGCAGTTCTTCTATTCCTTTAAGATAAAGAATAGGATTTATAATAGCTTTTGCATAATAATAGCGTTCCTAAGCACTTAATTTAGGGTTTAACTACGCTTTTTATATAGTAATATTAAAAAAGCCCTCTTTTTAGAGAATATAAAGGACAAGATAGCCCTTACTAGTATTATAGTCTATAATTTAGCTCCCTTAATGCCTAGTTAGAATAGAAAGGCTAAGAGATCTAGGGGGGTGATTAAGCAGAAAGCTCGTATATTAAGCCTTAAGGCTTAGCTTCTATAGGATCTTAATCATAAGGTCTTTAATACCGCGGTTTATCTATTAAATTAAACGCTGTTTAAATATCATAGGAATTAGATTATACTGTACGAACTTTAGTGGGATTAGGCTAGGAAAAGCGTCCTTATATATTCACAGATAGCAGAGGTCTAGAAGCCTTTAATTATATATTTACAAGCCTACGGATACAAAGCGTTTCCTATGATAATCAAGGCTCTAGAGCACGTTAAATCGCATAACGCAATCCCTTAGTTAGAGTAAAAAGCTTATATTAGTTACCTTATTAGTTATAGAGGTAAGTCTTAGTATATTATCTAGGTGCCTTTGCTTTATAATTGTAAGGTTATTGTATTAGCGTGTGTTTATTTTAATAAGAACTCCTTTTTTAAACTAGAAGAAAAGCTAGAATTAGCTTAAAAGAAGAAGATATTAATAATCACATTACTTAAAGAGCTTAAGGCTAATAATATTAGAGAGGAAATTAGTTAAGACCTTATTACAATAGAATTAGAAGAGAATAATTATATCTCTTAGCCTTTAATTATAGAAGGAGAAAATAAGTAGTTTAAAGTAAAAATACCTCCTTATATAATAAGGGAAAAAGATAACCTTTCTAGTGTACTTTTAACCCCTCCTAACTCTTCTTATAAGGCGCTAGTTACTATAGAGAACTTAGAGCTTTAGGTATAAGGTAATAATGCGCTATTTTATAAGATTAATAAATTTATACGTAATATAATAATTAAACACACAGAGACTACTATAGAGACTAGCAAAATTACTAGTAAAGGCAGTAAGGCAGTGGAGAATTATTATCCCTAGGATAATAGTATGAATCTAGGTAATATTATTACTAGAAAACGCTAAAGGAAGGAAACATATAAAGCTGGGTAAGTATAGTTTACTTCTGCTTTTTCTATAGTATTATAGGGCGTTTAATATAGTTTATAGATTAAAGATATACTACTAGAACCTACCTATTATTATTAAGCTATAGCTTTAACCTACTATAACCGCTAGAAGGAAGTGATTATAAAGGAGCTCTCTAAGCTTCTATCCTTAAACTACTAGGAGAATGTACTAGATAAATTGTTTAATCTAGAATACTATAAGAAAATTATAGACCTTAGCTAGGTCTTTAAATACAAAACTAATAAGAAAGGAGTAGTTATAGAGTTTAAAGCTAGAAAAGTTATTTAAGGTAACTAATAACCAAAGGATAACCTTAATAACTACACTACTACGCTTGCTTTATAATCTCTATAAATACTACTTATAGTCTGCTACGCTAATGATCTTAATACCTAATAATATAATGTTTAGAATACCTTCCTATATATAGAACTTAAAGAACCTATCTTTTATAAGCCCTTAGAGGGTATAAATGTAAAAGGTTATCTCTAGAAGACAATAAGAGCGTTATATAGGCTAAGGGAAGCTCCTTAATAATGGTTCCTTTATTTAATATAATTTCTATTAAAGCTAGGCTTTATCTAAGGAAAAGAAGACTTATATATCTTTATAAAAGACGGTTTTATCCTGTTTTTCTATGTAGATAATAATATAGTAATGTATTCTAACGGATTTAAAGTAGAATTTAAAGAACTTTATAAATAGTTAATAAATAGTCTAGATATTAAGGACTAAGGTAGCTTAAAGTGGTTCCTAGGCATTAAAATCATTAGGAATTGCAATACTAAAGAGATATAGTTATTATAGGAATTATATATTTAGAAGATCGCTTAGAAATTCATTCCTAATGTTATTAATAGTAATTTAAAGAGCTTAACCTTTGCTTCTCTCCCTATAGCTATAATCCTTGCTAATACTAGCGAAGCTTCTAATAAAGAGATTAATTACTATAGAGTAGTTATTAGCTCCTAAGTATATCTATATATTATTAGAAGGCCTAATATAGCCTTTATAGCATTAAAGCTTGCCTTATTTATAACAAACCTATTAGTAAAGCATATTAAGCTTACTTAGGGAGTGATTTTATATGCTTAGAATATAAAGAAGCTGTGTATTTACTACTTAGGAGCGGATAGCTTTAATATGTTCTTTTCTAGCACTAATGCTTCCCTTAGCAATAACCCTAATACACGTAAATTAACATAAGGTTATGTCTTTATTATATATAGCACTATAATTAATTAGAAGTTAGGTAAGTAATATTATATAATAACTTTAAGCATAGAAGTAAAGCTCTTTGCCCTAAATTATAGTGTAAAAGAGTAAATCTCTCTTAGTAAACTACTTTATAGTATTAATATACGCGTACTACTGCTCTTAATTATCTAGTGTAATAATAAGTAAATAATCTAGATTACTAAATATATAGAAGGAAGGCTTTAGACTAGCCTTAAGCACCTTAATATGAATTAAATGTGGATTTAAGAATAATATATAATAGGTAATATTAAGGTTAATTAGATAAAGACCTCTAAGATACCTGCGGATAGCTTTATAAAGCCTCTTTTAGGTTAGATACATAGGGATTTTTGCTATAGAATTAGCTTATAAGAGATTCCTGCCTAATCACAACACTAGGGATTGTTCACGATCTCTTCCTATGCCTTTAATCTTTAGCTTTAATAGATATCTTAGCTAGGGGGGGTATATTAGGAAGAGCTCCCTAAAGCATTAGATATGTGAATGTAGCCTGCGTAATAACTAGGTTAAAACCCTTGTTAAGATAACGGTGGACATAATGTATTAGAAGTACCTCTGTAGACTAGTTATTACTATAGCGCACTGTGTACCTTTTAGTTACAAAAGTCAGGTGGCGTCTGCACCTCTGATTGACTGAAATCGAACCTTTTCTATCATTTACACTGACCCCTACCTTGACAAGTATACTATATTATATTTAGACTTACTAGGGTTACTAAGGTTTACTAGGTCTATCTTTTCCTTACTTATATACTAGTCTTTTACTTATATTTTAGGGTAGGAAGTATTAATTTTATATAACTAGTATATTATTTCTTAATAGTAACTTTTTATTACTATATTTCTAGCTTCTATCCTAGGGGTAATAAGTACTTTATTCCCTTTTATTACTTATTTACTAACTTTTTATAAGTATACTACTATAAACTTTTCTATACCTGGAAGGTAAGGGTTACTTTATATTTATAGTCTTATAACCTAGGTTCTATGCCTTAGGGTATAGTAAAATATTACTTTTCCTAGGTAATAAAGGACTTAATTAGGGAGAATAAAAATAGTATAAAGTATTATATTTAAAATAGTAAGGTTTTAAGCTATATAAGGGCTATAATAAAGGGGTTTCCTTTAACTTTTCTTACTCTTTAAGTGTGTTTTTATTTATTTTTTAGTAAGTAATCTAAGGTTTCTTAGTTTAAAGTATAATAGTAGCTAGTAAGGCTAGGCCTTTTTTATAGGAATATTATATCCCTTTACCTATAACTTACTTATATCTTATTACTTTTCTTATAAGATTTATTCTAGTAAAATATCTAAATTATATATTAAGTGCCTTTTATATCTTTAGCTAGGACCTATTAGTTATATTTACTTAGCTAACCCTTTTATTTTACTAGGTATTTATTACCTTTATAAGTCTTCCTATAGTCCTTCATTTCCTTAACTTTATACTTATTTTCTTTATCCTTAAGGTTTAGTATTAGTATTTCCTTATCCCTAGTATTCTTATAATAATTTTATAGCTTTAGTAAACTAATATAAAATATATTATATAGCTAACTATACTTTTTAGGTAATACTAGTTAGTATGCTTATTTACCTATAGTATTAAGTACTTAAAATAGTCTAATAAATCTAGGGATTAGCTTTTATTTTATATCCTTAAGCCTAATATTCTTTACTAATAGTACTATAAAGTTATCTCTTTTTAAGGTTAATAGCTAGTAGTATTTATTATAATACTTTACCTAGGTTTTAGTAGCTTTTACTTAGTTTTCTTTTAGCTATTCTTTAACTTTATATAACTTTATAATATAGGTATAAGCTTTTAGTATCTCTCTCTCTTTAATCTTATTTTTAAAAGCTAGGTAAAACTTAGGTAAATAGCCTATAAGGGAGTAGTTTAAAGAGTAACCTATAGTTTTATTAACTATATTATTATATATAAATTAGGCTATTAGAAGTAGCTTTAGCTATATTTACTAGTTCTTTATAATAAAATATTAAAGGTTATACTTAAGTACTTAGTTTATTCTCTTTATTTACCTATTAGTTTAAGGGTAAAATATTATAAAAAGCCTTTACTTTATATATAATAGGTAATATAAATCTAACTAGAATTAACTTATTAAGACTAATCCCCTATTAGATATAATACTCTCTAATGCCCTAAATTATAGTTTAATCTCCCTATAGAAAAGCTTTACTAATTTAGCTATATTAATAGTAGTAATTATAACTAGGAAAATAGAGTAATTCGTAAATTAGTTTATAATTACTAGGATTATATTAGTTTCTTACTTACTAGCTTATATAATAGGTAATTCTATAATAAAGTCTATTAAGATCTTTACTTATAGTTACCTTAGTATTAGTAGTAATTTAAGGCTTTTATATAGGTAATACCTCCTAGCTATTATTTATTAGCAAACCCTATAGCTTATAATATAGTCTAAAATAGACTTACTTATAGCTAGCTACTAGAAGTAATACTTTAGCAGCTTAAAAGTGCACTTAGTCCTAAAGTAACTTACTAGTAAATTATTATAATATAGCTATAGAAGCTCCTATTATAAAATAAGCTCCTAGGGAATAACTACCTAGTTTTAGTATATTAGGAGACCCCTTATACTATTTTGTCAAGCGGAAAACAACACCCCAAAAGCCACAATACTAGCCCACAGTCGTAGGTAGCAGTGACGTCTACTCACGTCAGAGGGTTAATTAACTTAATAGCAGCGATTATAATAATAGCTAAACTTATCTTTATAAGTAAAGATAATTTAGATTAAATAGTCTATTAGATTAGAAGTAACTTTTTAGTTAAGTTAGGGAAATAATCTTATTAAAGTAAATATAATATTAGCTATAGTAGCACTAGGTATTTAAGTTAAAAATCTAAAGTTAGGCGTGCATAAAAAACCTTAAAAGAATCTAGCTATAGGTAATCTCTTTATAGATTAAATAGTTCCCTAGTCTAGATAACTAATATTATTATCCCTTATTGTATTATCTATCCTTATAATCCCTTATGCTTATTATTATAATCGCGTGTTTCTAGGCGCATATCTTATGGCACATAACACCTCCCTAACTATTTTCCCTTCCTAGCCCCTAGGAAAGGGAAAATAGTAATAAAAAGGGAATAGCTAAAGTATTCTTAAGCGTAACTAGTGGCCTAATACTATACTTAAAAAAAAGGGTATTATTTAATTAGGCATATATATGTGTTAGCACCGTTAAGGCTGTTGCAACGTTATGCACTAGTGCAAAAAGGGTCTAATTTAAAGGTATAATAGAAGTTAATTTATAAAGCTATCTAGGGGGCTACGTAGCCATAGGAAAAGGGATTATAAGTTACGTGCGTGCCTCGCGTATAGGTATAGCTAATTATAAGGTAGTATTACTATATATACTTCACTTCCCCTAGTGGTTAACCTAATATTAACCTAGATATTATAATACTAGTAACTTCTCTTTTTAGAAAGAAAAGTAAGGTAAAGTAAATATAATTATTAAATAAGGAAAGAAGTAAGTCTAAACTATATATAACTTACTTATAAGCCTATTAAAGGAAAAGTAAGCCTAGATATTAAATCTAAGGCTCTTATTAGTTATTAACATAAGGGATTAGAAGGAGAGGTTAATTCACGGATTAGAAAGAGGTCTAGCTTAAGAGCTCTAAAGGGCTTAAAAAACGCAATAAAAACAGAAATAAACATAAGTAAATCTAATTAGCAAATACAGGCCTCTTATTAGCTTAGATAATAGTTAACCCGGATTTTTTGTCTAGTTTATTTAGTCTCTAGCCTCTTTACCTAGCCTTTAATATAAATTATAGCTTTATTTATATTAATAAATATCTTAAGGCTCTTATTTAGAGATTCCTTTGTTATTACATTAGTAATATTATTATTGCCATTAATCTAGCGGACTTCGTAGATCTCGCAGTATTTGTATAACTATTAAAGGGCTATAATATTAATTATAAGGCATTTCTCTTTTATAAAGCCTAGCTTTATAAGGTATTTATATAATAAAAAAGAGTCTATATAGATAATTATTAGGATATAATATATCTTTAGTTAGTCTGTAATTATATATAGAGTTATAGTAATTACATAGGCTACATTAGCACCTTATACTATTATGTATAATTTAGAAGCAAGGGCGCTATAGGTTATACGCTTACTCTTTATTAAGCTAAATATAATAATATTACCTTTTAAGGTAAATATATTATCTTTTACGTCTTTATTGCTAATAATAATTATATATCCTATCTAGGAACTTAGATCTTTATTATTAGTAAGAGATCTATTTACAAACACAAATAACTTTGTGTTCTTAAGGTCTAGAGGGATATAATATAGACCTTAGCCTTAATATTAGATCTGCTAATTAAGGCGTTTATTTAATTAAGTTATATTATTAGTAGTTAGCTCTTAGTATTATATAGTAATTAATAGGTTATAAAGGGCTTTAGGTTAATAGATAGTTATAATGTAACTTCCTTATACTCTTTACTTAATATAATCTTATTTTATAGTTAGTGACTTTAGGTTAATTTACTTAATCTTCTTACTTTAACCTTTCTAATGCAGTTCTATTAAGTTATTAGCATTTTAAATAAGGATATAATTATTAAAGATAAGGGGATTCTTAGCTAATAGCTTTCGCTTTAGTTTTACTAAGAAATTCGCCTTCTTAAGTTCTTTTTCTTTAAGGTTATAAAAATCCTAGTTACTAAGGCCTAGTGTATTATCTATTTGCATTCTAACTACTTTAAAAAGGTTATTATCTTTTAAAGCAGTAATTAATAAGCATAGGTTATAGGTTAAGGTTATTATATTTAGATAGTCTTTATAATAATAAAAGTAGGTTATAAACCAGTGAGTTCCTACTTCTATAATTCTATATAAGGGCTTAATAACTTCTATAATAGTTCCTTTAGGAAATAAATATGCTATTTATTTAGGTAATATAGTAATAATTAATCTTATAAGCTACGTTTTTAATTACATATACGCTTATATAATATCTTAAATCTATAGGATAATGCCTTTAGATCTAAGTAATAGTGCTATTATAATAATCAATTATTAACTTAATTATTAGATTATTAGGGATTAGGTTAGAATAAATTCCTTCCCTTTATTATTTATCCCTTAGATTATAAGTTATAACTTTTTATATAGCATAGCTATTCCTTTACCCTTTACTTCTCTTACTATATAAGATTTAAAGAGTCTCTTATTACTATATTTAGTAGGGTTAAATATTGTAAATCTAAATATATTACAGGCTTATAAAGTATTAATCTTAGCTTAATCTAATAACTTAAAGGGCTTACCTAGGGTTATAATCTTCCCTTCCTAGTATAACTAAAGGGCTAGATTCTAATTAGCTTCTTCCTTTACTATAAGAAACATTTTACTTAACTTACTATTAGCTATAATTTCCTTTATTAATGCTTTCTCTTAGTCTTTATTTACTAGGTAAGTAATTATAGTAAATAAAGTATTAATTCCTATAAGGTTAAATTAAACTATAAGCTACTTTTATAGTTTACTACGCCTTCTTCTAACTTATAGGACTTTTTTACTTAAAGCTTCTAGGGTAGTTTCCTTAATAGTAAGCTTATTATCCTCTATAGCCTAGTTATTATCTTTAGGTGCTAATTCTTAGGGTTCTTTAGCTTAGTATAGATTATAATAATATAGTTTTATAACTATTAACTAGAATCTAGTTAGTCTCTAGGGTAATTTAAGGGTATAGGTCTCTCTATTAGTAGTAAGAAGCTTATAAGGGCTATGCTATTTATCTTTCTCTCTTTAAATATATATATCTAACTATAGTAAAAGTTAGTGTATTAGCAAAGTATCTAGGCTATTATAGGTTTATAAAGCATTATAAACTTATTACTTTACTAGAAGTTATTACACTTTATTAGTAGCTTTATAAATTACTTTAGCTTATTAAATAATAAATACACTTAGTAATAACTTATTAGTTATCCTTAGGTATACACTAAAAATAAGAAGGGTTAGTATAAGGCTATTTAGGCTTACTAAATTATTTATAGCTTTTATAGCTATTTAAAGTCGCTATTTAGGCATAAGGTCTTAACCTATTAAATCTATAATAATTATATAGGCTTACCTTAATAGTCTATAATAGTATTTAACCTTTCTAATGCTATTATAAGCTTTAACTAGAACTTTATTAATCTTAATTAATAGTAGTTATATATAATACTTAAATTCTAATAATATAAAGTTCTTTCTAGCATTATAGATAATCTAATCTAGAGGGCCTAGATAGGTATTAATCTAGTATTTACGTAAAGCGTTCTAAATATTACAAGCTTTCTACTTATTTAAATTAAGGAATTAGGCTACTTAAAATAAAGTTATAGAATTAATAACGTAAAGAACTAGTTAGCTATTAATCTAAATAATATTAATAATAATCTTATAGTTAAATTTGTGATTATCTTTAACTATAAACTTAAATCTACTTAGAGCCTTTTTGTTTATTTAGTAATAGTAGTAAATTTTAGTTAATTATTTAATAGCTTTAGTCTTAATATTATAACTAGCTTATTATAGTATCTTTATAAGCTATTAAACTAATAGATACCTAAATTAACAATATAATTAACGAATTTCTATCTCTAATATATAGAAGGCTACTGTTTCTTTAGCTTCTAGAGTTTACTAAAGGTATCCCTATTTCCTAATAATAGGAATAATCTTATTACCTTAGATTAATATATTTATAAGGTTTATTAACCTTAATACGTAATCTATCTATATTATCTAAAGAGAATAAGAAAAGCGTATATATATTAACTATATAGAAAGAAATATTACCTAGCTTTATTAGTATATTAACTACTCCTTATATAGTTACTTTGCTAGTACTAAATTTAATTATCTTCTTTAGAGTTATTTTAATCTTTAGTAATAGTATTAATCTTAGTAAAGCTTACACTTATCTAATTCTAGCTATTAATATACCTAAAGCTCCTATATTAGGTATAATTCCTTAGAAGACTTCTTTAGAGTAATATTCCTCTAAAATATAAGAGATCTTTACTTTATTAAAGGGATTATACTTAAGGTAAGCGTGTTTAAATACTTAATCTCTTAAGGTTATAATAACATTACTATTATCTAGTTATAATCCTAATGTAAAGAATTATATAATACTTAGTTAGTTAAACTTTAATATAAAGGTCTCTTTAGTGTTATTATCCTTATCTTTATTATTATTAGATTTAATAAAAGCTTTAGCTAATTCCTATGCTCCTTTAGTAAGGTTATTTATTTCCTTAGGTTCTTAGCCTTTATAGGCTATAAGAAATACTTAGAACTTTCTCTCTATAGGTAGTAATTAGTGCCTCTTATTCTTCTACTAGTATTCTTTTACCTCTTTATAGTCTTTCTCTAAATAATTTATTAACTAATACCTATTCTTATTATAGATATAGTATTTACTATAGCTATAGCCTTAGTTATAATAGCTATAGCCTTTACCTTAACCTTATTAACTATATAGTTAATTATAATAGTAGTCTGTGAATATTACCTCTAAATTATTAGTATTAGTAGTATTAATAATGCTTTAATTAAATTAGGTAGCTAATATATTAGCTTTAGCAATAGATATTAATTTATAGAGGTCTCTAGTAAGTCCTTTAAAACTAGGTAAATAATTATATTTAGTTTGCCTACACTCTAGAACACTAGAAATCACGCTTAAGGTCTAATAATAAAGCTCTATATTAACTATTAATAGGGGAAAGAGTCCTCTATAAATGCGCTTAAGGGTTATAAGCAGAATCTTCAGATAATCTAGCTTAGATTTATTAGGATTCTAAGTAATAATGTTCTTAAGTATTATATTATTTTATTCTTAGTAATAAAACTATTAGTTACTTTCTGTTTTAAAGCGTTAATAGATATTATTAACTATTTATTTATATATAAGACCTTTATTCGCTAGATAATTAAGGTAATACTATTTAGCATTACCTAAGAGTATAATTAGAAGGGCCTTATATATATATTCCTATAGAAGGTTTATTCTATTATCTTTATTCTAGAATAGGTTAACTTTTAGCATAAGGAAGTTATATATCTTCTTACTATAATAATTATTATCCTTATATTCTTTTATAAGTTCTAAGATCTTTCTTATAATTTAGTCTTTAAAGGGGATTATTAAGGCTAGTATAACTTAAGCTAGTTATAGCTATTAAACTAGTTACTCTAGGGTAATTAGTAGAATTATTAGTAGTTAAGGTGTGTTTCTTCTTAAAGGTAGTTATATAGTAGGAGGGTTATTAATAGGAGGATTATAAAGTAAAGGGTTATAAAGAGAGAGAGTATAAATAAGAGAGCTTATAATAGGAGGGTTATTAAGGGTAGGATTATTAATAGAAAGGAATTTACTAGTAGCTATTTACTTTGTGATTTTATTCTTAGGCTATTATAATATTATATCTTCTTTAAGGACTTAGACTAATAATTTAATAATCTTACTGCTTTAATTCTAAATAATATAAACGCTGTTTTTACAGAGGTAGTCTTATAATTTACGCACTAAGGGTTATAAAGCTTAGTTAAGCGTTTCTTTAGTCTAGCTATTAAGGTTATTATAGAAGATCTCCTATAGGGTAAGATCTTTATATTAGCCGCTCTTGTAGATATTAATTATCTATATAATGTGGTTATTAAGCTCCTAATCCTTAGTAGTCTAAGGGTCTAGTTCTCTAGAGCTCTCCTAGTTAGTTATAATAGCTAAGGCGTGTTTTTAAAGTTATTAAGGTAGGGTAAACTTATTAGGTCTTTTAGGGTTTATAAATTAAGCAGGCTACTTTCCCCTTATAGTCTGTAATAACACTTATTTATTATTAGAAGGTGTTATTATATTATGTAGTTTAGCTATTAAGGCTAAGGGATTTTTTAACTAGTAAGGGTTAAGTTAATCTTAGGTTTAAGATATTATATATAGCTATAAACTTCTTAGTTAGTTAATTATTTTTCTTATAATAGATAATAGAATTAATTCCTCTATTAATAGCTCTAAACTTAATAATAGAAAAAAGTTAAATTCCTTAGAAGCCTAATATCTAGTATCTAGAGTTTATTTTCCTTTAGTATGCTTCCTTAGTTAACTAAAGGAAGGTCTTTTCTTAAGTAATTCCTTGCTTATCTATGGTTTTTTAACCACTGATTAGTATTAGTACTATTAAGGCTATTATAACGTTATACACTAGTGCATAAAGGGTCTAATTTAAAGGTATATTAGTAGTTAATTCTTTAAGCTATCTAGAGGGCTATGTAGCTAAAGGAAAAGGGATCGCGAGTCACGTGCGTGCCTCACGTACAGGTGTAGCTAATTATAGGGCGGCGTTGCCGCACGTGCTCCACTTCCCCTAGTAGTCAACCCGACGTTGACCCGGATGTCGCAACATTAACTATAATAATAAATAAGCTAGGTATTATAAGGAAAGATATTTCTATAAATACTATAGCCCCTTACCCCTTAAGCTAATATATAGGCTATTTAGGTAAAGAGAAATAACTATAGAGTGTGCTAAAGGAAAAGACTAGAATCCTAATAATAGGCTTGTTAGGCTTCTAAGAGATTAATTTATTAACCCTTAGGCCTTTAGAATATTTAGTTAATTATTATTCTTATTATCTATTATAAGAAAACTAACTAAATAACTAAATCTATTACTATAAGGTATTTTATTTAAACCTAATATTAAACATAACCCTTAGCTAAGCTAGCTAACCTATATAACCTCTCTTTTCTACCCCTTTTCTCTTTTCTTTATATATATATAGTTAAGTTATTTCTAAGTTTATATTATCTTTATTACCTATTTTCCCTTTCTTTTGCCTTTCTCCATTGTTTTTATTATTTCTATTTATTAACCCTATTTATTGTACTTATCCTATTAATCCTATTATTCTATTAATCCTATTTATCCTATTTATCCTATTTTTCTAATTTATTACGCTTATTGTGTTTACTATAATAATCCTATATTTCCTATATTCCTTTGGTTTTTCCTCTTAAAGATCCTAGAAACTACGCTATTATTATATAGCTATTTATTTTATTATAATTATATTAATAATATTCCTTTTGCTTATTTCCTTTTGTTTTTTTATTTATTCCCTAGAATAAAATTAGATAGTAGTATATCTTTAAAATAAACCTCTTAAGCCCTTTCCTATAAGAGTAAGATACCTTAAATACCTTCTAAATTAATCCCTAAGAGACTATTAGAGAATATATTACTAAAAAGACTATAGCTATACTCTCTAGTACTTATAATAAAGTAAAAAGAACTTACCTAGCTAAATCTAAAAACTACTTTATAGTATAAACTGTTAAAAATAAGACCTATTTTTAGCCCTTTCTAGTTAAAGGACCTTTTTATTACTAGCTTGCATTGCAAGCCTAATAGCTACACTGCAGCTATTAATAGTCGCGCAGGTGACTATTAATAGCCACATTATAGCTATTAATAGTTACAACTAACCGTGTGGATAACTAATTCTAATCAATTATGGATTATTTAATTGCGTTATAGCTACAAGCGTAGCCACAACCACGCTACTAGTAATTAGGTAAGCTAGGGTGATGTAAGTAGGTTACCCTACATATAGGTTACCCTATAGCTATCTTTAACAGCGATTTTCTCTTTAACTAGAGGTTATATAAAAGTTTTATATATAGCAAATTAAAGCTAGAAGATAAGGCTTTTATTTTATATAGGAATATTTTTTAGACTAAAAGTTAGTGTATATAGGTTGCTAGTTTGTATAGTAGTAAGTTAATTTTTTAGATTTTA
The DNA here is from genome assembly GCA_000729825.1 of Epichloe sp. AL9924. Classification (NCBI taxonomy): domain Eukaryota; kingdom Fungi; phylum Ascomycota; class Sordariomycetes; order Hypocreales; family Clavicipitaceae; genus Epichloe; species Epichloe sp. AL9924. The sequence goes on along the minus strand of JFGW01000252.1, from coordinate 26,163 downwards.
TATACAAATAAATTTTGCGGAAAATCAAAAGTAGCCCTTAAGACCCTTTTAGCAGCCTAGATTCACTAATATAGTTAGTGGGTATATAAGAGGAAGAAGATCTTTTTAATCTAGCTAGATAGCTAGGCCTCTTAATCTAACAGCCGCATTGCCTGTACAACGTCACTAAAATCAATTCTATTAGTATATAAGATATTGTAAAAGTCATCTAAATTGAATTCTATTAGTTAATAACTGCCATAACCTTCCGTTGCGTTGCGTTAAATACTTAACGTGGTGGTTCTATTAGTCCCTGACCGTAGAGCTACACCTGTACAGCTGTTGCCAGCCGGCAACTAGCTCCCTACATTTCAATATAAACTAAGTAATTAAATTACTAGGTTTATTTACACTAGTAAGCACTAATATTAGAGAGATAAGGACCTTTAGGAAAACTTTAAAGAAGACTTTAAGGGATAGTTAAAGGAGATATTTAGGAAAGCCTATAATAACCTTATAAGGGAACTATAAAGCTCTTTATAAGATAATAGTGTTTATATTACTTAAGGCCCTAGAATTCTAATTACTACTGCATTAGAATAAGTAGCAGGAGTACTAGTAATAGCTATTTATAGAGCTAACTAGAGTAAATAATATACTGCATTAGAATAAGTGCTTTAAGAAGAAGTAAAGACACTATAGCTAAAAGAGGGGTTATAATCCCCTAAGCTACCTTAAATATAACCCCTAGAGGTTACTACCCTAAAGATTTACCCTATTTATTCTATTACTCCTTAATACTAATAGGAATAGTATCTATAATCCCTATAAGAACCCTTATAATAATCTTAACTATTCTAAGACTTTAAGGATAATTAATATACTTTATCCTAGTAACTTACCTATTATTACCCTCCTTTAGATAAGTAAATTATAAAGAAAATCTCTAAACTTATAAAAATATATAAGGATAGTAACTATTATAGTAAGAAGCTATATAATTTTCTCTTACCTAAGATTACACTCTTTAAGAGTAAATATAATTAGATTAACCTCCCTAGATTTTACTTTAGTAAAGCTTTCCTTATTATACTAATAGGAGATACTAAGTAATATTTGCTTAACTACTTATTTAGTAAGGGCCTTTCTTATAAAGGGATGATTACTAATATCTATTACTACTTTAAGACTAAAAGTAACTAATAGTTTTACTAATATAAATAAAGTAATATAACCCTTAAGAATATTATTACTTAAAACCCTAAGAAAAGTAAGCTTAAGTGCCTTAAAATCTTATTAACTACTCTAAAGAAAGTTTATAGAGGACTATACCCTTTTAATAGAGTAAATATAGAGCTTTATAAGTAAACCTTAAATATAGTCTTTAGTATTCTAGAATATTAGATAGTAAAGTATATATATACCCTAGGCTTTAAGAACCTTACTAAGGACCTCTATAAGTTAATTATAATTATAGAAAGTATTATAAGGAGTACCTAATACTACTAGCATTAAGATAAAGACCTATTAGAGGTAATATTTATAGATTACTAATATAGCTAATAGAATTAGAGAGACTAAGGAAAAGAAGGTTATTATAGTAACTCTAGGTAACCTAAGCAATGCTTTATCTATAGTAAGAATAGCTACTAGTTATTAAACTATACTAATGCTAAGTATTAGAAAGAGAAAGAGAGGTAGTAAGCTAGTAAGAATTATTACTTACCTTCTTTAGAAAGAAAGTTCTAAGTATTCCTTACTATATTTAAAAGTAATAATAACACTAAGATAAAGGAAGTAAATAACTAGGAGTCTTAACTTAAGACCTATACCTAGGCCTAAGATAATAATAATAATAATATTAAAGGTATATCTTAGTATTACTTAATTCTTTTATTTAGGATTACTAATAATAAATAATATTAATATACTTATAACGCTTAAAAATTAAGCCTTTTAATATACCTTACTTAAATAAGAACTATACCTTAAAGAGGCTTCTAATAAGGACTAATTAATTTATTATATATCTAAAGGACGCTATTCCTAAGAGGTCTTTAGAGAAATAATACTAGATATAGGTGCTTTAGGATAGTTAATTACTAGCCTAGTATAAGCTAAAGCCCTATTAAGATTAATACCTTTATTAAAAATCAAACTCTATAACCTAGAAGTTATTAAGTTTAGTGCTAGATTAGCAATTATATATAGTATTATCTATATACTAATAAAGCTTAGCTAAATTAACTTCTATATCCTTAATACTACTATACATTTTCTCTTTTTACTTACTAATATAGATATTATAAAGGTTAAAGTTAATAATCTTACTAATATACTAATTTGGGATAATAAGACTATACCTATTATATGTAACTAGGGATATCCTTAGTAGCTCCTAGAGGTAAGAGAAATAGCTACTTTCTATCTTTTAGAAAAAGAGATATATTAACTTTACTAAAGATTTAGTTATCCCTTAATTTAATAGCTTATAAAGATCCTTTAATAAGCTAGTTATAATATTAAATACTATATAATTAAGAAGCTAACTAAAGTCTACTACTATTATTAGATAAATAGAAAAGCTCCTAGCTAATTTAAATTCTTACTTAAAGATGACTATAACTTTAACTATAAGATTATTATTAATATTAAATAAATTAATAGCTAACTAGTCCTTTATATTATTAATTTAGTAACCTTATTTTACGTAGCCTAATTTCTTAACCCTAGGCAGTAAAAAGCTTATAATATTTAGAATATAATTAAAGAGTGCTAGATAAATACCTATCTAGGCCCCCTAAATTAGATTATTTATAATACTAGTAATAACTTTACTTTAGCTAAATTTAAGTATTATACTTACTTAATATTAATTAAGATTAATAAGATACTTATTAAAGCTTATAATAGTATTAGAAAGGTTAAAAGATACTATAAACCTCTTTACTAGGCTTATAATATTATTATAGATTTAATTAGGAGGGAGATTATACCTAAGTAATAGCTTTAAATAGCTATTAAAGCTATTAATAACTTAGTAAGTCTAGATAGCCTTATGCCTATATTACTAGTCTTTAGAGCTTACTTATAAATAATAGATAAGTTATTACTAAGTATCTTTATTATTTAATAGGCTAAAGTAATTTAGAAGGTAGCTAATAAAGTCTACTACTACCTAGCTAAGAGATAGGTTTATAATGCATTTAGTGCCTAGAATAGCCCTAATATATTACTAATATATTAGCTATTACTATAGGCTAATATATATATATATAAAGAGAAAAAGGTAAATAATATAGCCCTTATAAGCTACTTATAACTAATAGAGAGACTTATATAGTTAAGATACCCTATAGCCTAGCTAAGTTTTACTCTATAGTAATAAAGCTATACTATAAGAACTTATAGTATAAAAAAGATAAGGAAATAAAGCCCTAAGACCCTAGGGAAGGTATACTTACCTTAGAGACCCTTTATAAAGAAGAAAACCTTTAGAGGGAGATAAGGGTAGCTAGGGAAAATAAGCTACTAGAGGGCTTAGGAGATAAGCTAATAAAGAGTATAAAGATAAAAGTAAAAAAAAAGAAGTGCCCTTAGTAAAGAGAAAGTAAGGAAAGCTAAGGAAAAACCTTACTATTTAATTCTATATTAATAAGGGCATAGAAAAGCTTATAAAGGCTTATAAAGCTAAAGTAACCCTTATAGGAAGCTATAGAGTTAAAAACCTTATAGCTTATCTTAAGGCTATAAAAGTAGCCCCTATAGGAAGCTATAAAGCTAATAGCCTTAATATAGTAAAAGTAAAGGCTATTAGGGCTAGGGCTTATAATCCTAAGGAAGCTATTAGACTTATAGAACCTTTTATACTTATTAATAAAGACTAAGAGAAAGTATTAATTAATAAGATTATAGCTAGAGAAATACTAAATATAGTATTCCTTATAGTAAAAAAGAAGGCTAATTAAAACCTTACTCTTTAACTTTACTAAGAGGGAAAGATTATAACCCTAGATAAGCCCTTTAAGTAGTCTAACTAAGCTAAAATTAATACCTTATAGGCTTATAATATATTTAGATTTATAAGCTTTAACCTAGTAAAATATAAAGGCTATAGGATCTTTAATTCTTATATAGTTAGAGAGATTAAAGGTAAGGGAATAGAATTACTATATAAGAAGTCTTACCTTATTATATAAGGCTATAATAATAAAGGGAAAGAGTCTATCCTAATATAGTTACTAATAATATAGTAAGTAAGTTAATAGCTAATTATAGCTATTACTCTATTATTAAAGTAAAAAGGGATTTACCTTTAGATTTATAATATTACATAGGCTTATATTTAGTTATATATAATACTAAAGAGGCTAATTATTATAAGGTTACCTAAGTAAACTATATACCTCTTTCTAGAAGGTATAGTAATAGAGGTAATTAAGCCTCTTTATAGGATTATAGAGGCTAGAACCTACTAGTAGGTAATATACTTTTATTATTATAGGGATAATCTTAATATAATAACTTTAACCTATAATTCTTACTTACTTATTATAACCCTAAATAATAAGAATCTCTTTAGTATTATAGGAATATAAATAAATAATACCCTTAGTCTTAGTAATAATAAATTCTTTAATAAGGAAAAAAAAGAGCTTTAGAAAGTAAAGTTTATAGTAAAAGAAAAATAATACCTAATAACTATAAATCCCCTTATCTTTAATAGCTATATCCTAACCTAAAATACTAATAACTTACTAACCCTAACCTAAAAGGGTTAGAGTTAGAAGATTAAGGAAGTTAATCCCTAATTACTAATAGTAAAGTAGGATTATATAAAGCAATAAGCCTAAGGAAGCTATATTATAACTATATACTAGCTAGAGGTATCCTATAATCTTTCTATTACTATATAATACTAAAAACCCTTTACTAATAATATCTTATAACTTAATAAATACCTTAAGTAGTAAATTAAGTATTAGTAATAGGGATTATAGTATATTCCCTTAACTCTTAAAGAGGTAAAGCTCTTTATATTTATAGATAGGTCTCTTACTAATAATAAAGACCTTAGCTTATAGATTACGTATTTTATCAGGCGAAAACAACCACCCAAAAACGACGGATTTGACGATGATGATGACGAAGCTAACGATAACGACGAAAATAACGATATTGACGATGCTGACGATTTCAACGATATCGATGACGGAACCTAGATAACGGGATCTAGGTTTGCGATATTTGCGATCCATCGCGAGGATCCAAGCTGCTAAGGTCTCTTATCTTTAATGTCATAATGTTAGGTTATCTTGTTAATTAAACAAACCCGGAGCATAATACCACACAAAAGGGAGAGTTAATTTTCTATAAAAAAGGGGGGGAATCTAGGGATTTTATCTAGCTAGAAGGTCACATGACTAGGGATCCGATGTGGCCGAATTGATCCGACGGTCCGATAGATCTGACGAAGCCGAGGTCTTGAGAGGTCTCAATCCTAGCCACACAGTATATAATTATAATTAGTAATAAGGTAATAAAGGATAATAATACCTTTACCTTAAAAGGTAATATTATTATATATAATATCTATAACTCTTTACCTAATTATAGACTAATTAAAGATACCTTAAATTCTAATAATTCTCTATACTAACTCCTTCTTACTATATAAATACCTTATAAAGCTAGGTATAATAAAAGAGAAGTAGCTAATAATTAATATTATAGCCCTTTAATAGTTATATAAGAGGAGGGAGATCTATAAGGTTAGGTAAATTAATAGTGGTAATAATCTAGCTAATATAATAATAAAGGCATTACTAAATTTAACCCTTTTAACCTTAATTAATTTAAATAAATTAATAATTTATATAGAAGGCTAGGTTAAGAGACCTATAAGGTTAGGTAAAGGGGAGGATTAAGATAATAAGTTAGTAAGTATAGATTAAGGTAGCTAGGTTAATTAGAATAACTAAGGCTATGCTAGCTAATTAAAGCTATGGATTCTTATAAAGGGATTTACTTATATATACTTTCCTTTAATTTAACTTTTATTATATTTTTAGGCTCCTTTAGCTATAAGGAAAAGAGAGACTACTAGTGTAGCTTCCTTTAGACCTTTAGATAATAGTTAGTCTAACTATAGCTAAAGGTAGGTTTACTAAAAAGAATATATATAGTGTAATTAGCTATATCGCGGGCGACCCTACACTACTTATAGTGGCTTCGCACTGTAAACTTACTTTTCCCCCTTTTCTCTCCTAGCTAGATTTCTCTCCTTCTCTCTTTTCTCTTCTCTCTCTTAGCTATTAACTATTATTAACCTTATTAAATTAAACCCTTTGTGCACTAGTGCAACGACCCTTAGTGTAACTAACAAAAAGGGTAAATATCTTAAGGATCTAAATAATATAATAATATAGAGGGAAGTAAGGTTAAATAGTTCCTATAGCTTTATTATTATTCTTATAGCCCTTATTAGCTATATAAGTAGTTATAAGCGGCTATCCTTAGTTACCCTTAGGAGGCTAGTAAGCTCCTATAATTTACACTTTTATAGTATTATAAATTAGCATTAGTAGTTATTGCTTATTAGTTACCACTGCCTATTATTAGGTAGTATCTTTACAGATCTAATGCTTAGGCCTTTTTTTCTTTTTTCTTTTTTTCTCTCTTAAACCCTTATTCTCCCTTATAACTATTTAATTATAGTAAAATCTCTTAATATAGCTTATTAAAAGCTTCCTAATATTACTACTATTATAAGGGTAAGTATCCTAAAGTATAAGCTCTTATTAATAAAAACTCTTAACTAGTCTAACTACACTAAATTCTTTCCTCCTTTTATTAGTAAAGATTATATAAGTTTAAGGGTTATTTAATCTTATACCTAAGTATTTACTAATACTTACTATTACTATAGTATAAGTTTCTTTTTATATTCTAGGTGTGTAATAGGATTAATATTAGTTATAGTAGTATCCTAATATACATAGAGATTTCCCTTTATAATCCTAATAATATCCTAGATAAAGCTCCTCCCTACCTTATTACCTTTATAAAGAAGATAAACCTACTAGAGGAGTTTATAAGGAGCTACACTAAGGCTAATAGTGAGTATTTAAATTACTACTTATATACTTTAAAGAAAAATAAGGAAAGATAAAGGAAATGTTTCTTAATCTATATACTATTAGTATATAAAAGGGTACTTTATATACTCCTTATGTTATTTATTTATTAGTTAAGGTAGCTATACCTTAATCCCTTAATATAGGGTTCTTTATAGTAGGAGTTTAACTTCTTCCTCCTTAAGAATTATTACTTCCTAGTTAGATTTTTCTTGCCTGCTTATTTATTAATTATTAACTATTTAATTAGATATATTATGCTAAGCTACTAATAGTATAATAGCTAAAACTTCTTTATTATACTTATTAGTAATTACTTCCTTTACCTAGCTTTATTAGGGAGCATATAACTATCTATCTATAGTAAATGTTTACTAGCCTTCTAAGTCTAAAATAAACTTCTTAATATAGTCCTCTAATATTGTTTTTAAGAGTTAAATCCTATCTAGTGTTTATAAATAATAGGCTCTAGAGATTAGTATGTGTTTATAAATCTAAAATAGACTGTTTTACCTTATTATAAGTTTCTTTATAGTAAATATATTAATATTCCTTTAGATATTATATACTAGGATAAGATCCCCTAGTTTTAATTAATCTTTCCTAAGAGAAGTAGCTTAGTTCTTATTAGTTTAATTTATAAGTTATTATCTAAACTCTAATACCTTCTTCCTAGCTTTCTTTATATCCTTAGCCTTCCTTTTAAGAATTTAGTATTGAAATGTAGGGAGCTAGTTGCCAGCTGGCAAGCGGCCGGCAACAGCTGTACAGGTGCAACCTCTACAGTCAGGGACTAATAGGGCCGTAACGTTAAATTGATTAACGCAACGTAACGGAAGGTTATGGCAGTTATTAACTAATAGAATTTAATCTAGATTACTTTTATAATATTTAATAGAGCAATAGAATTAATTTTAGTAATGTTATATAGGTAATGCGGCTGTTAGATTAAGAGGCCTAGCTATCTAGCTAGATTAAAAAGATCTTCTTCCTCTTATATACCTACTAACTATATTAGTGGATCTAGGCCACTAGCAAGGTCTTAAGGGCCACTTTTAATTTTCCGTAAAATTTATTTGTATATAAAATCTAAAAAATTAACTTACTACTATATAAACCAGTAACCTATATGCACTAACTTTTAGTCTAAAAAATATTCCTATATAAAATAAAAGCCTTATCTTCTAGCTTTAATTTACTATATATAAGACTTTTATATAACCTCTAGTTAAAGAGAAAATCGCTATTAAAGATAGCTATAGGGTAAGCCGCGTATAGGGTAACCTACTTATGTTACCCTAGCTTACGTTACCCTAGCTTACCTAGTTACTAGTAGCGTGGTTATAGTAATACTTATAGCTATAACGCAATTAACTAATTTATAATTGATTAGAATTAGTCATTTACACGGTTAGTTATAGCTATTAATAGCTATAACGTGGCTATTAATAGTTACCTTCGCGACTATTAACAGCTATAGTGTAGCTATTAGGCTTACAATATAAGCTAGTAATAAAAAGGTCCTTTAACTAGAAAAGGGCTAAAAATAGGTCTTATTTTTCACACCCCCTTTATAAAAGAATTACATTAAAAGCAATTAGAAGTGTATAAAGAGACTATAGGGTAAAACAATAACTTTTAGATAATAATAGATAAAAGGGAAAAACAGGAAAAGATAAAAGACCCCTTTTTGAATTCCTAGCTATTATTAAATATAGCTCCCTTTTTAGCGTTGTTTTTGGTTCCCTATTAAAGGGAATTAGTTATTGGTTTTTAGTGATTATTAAGCCCTAATAGCTTAATAAAAGCCAAATAAAGAGGTCTAGAAAGAGGCTTTATAAGACTATCTGCAGGCATTAACTTTATATCTACATATTTAATCTTAGCTAAACCCTCTAAAACCTATTACCTAATATAGTTAAACTTTAGTAATATATACTTAGTATAGCTATGTAAAGCAGGGTTATAGGCTATGGTTATAGCGCCTTAATTATTATAATATATCTAGATAGGGGGAGAAATAGGGGTTTTTAGCTCCTTAAATAAGCCTTAAAGCCACTAAAGCTCCTGGAAGGTCTTGTAGATAGCGTTAGCTTTAGCTTCTAATATTAATAGAGCTATTATACTAGCTTTCTTTATTTTCTAGCTAATAGGTCCACTAGCTAGCTTAAATAGATAAGTATAGGTTAATTTTAAGGTCTTTTTATCCCCTATAAAATCACTATTATAATAACCTATTAGGCTTTTACTAGCTATACCTTTAGGGTCTCCCCTATAGATTATAGCAAGGAATTTAGTCCCTAATAGGTACCTAAGCAAGTTTTTAGCTGCTTTTAGGTGCTCTATATAGGGGCTAGCTAGTGCTACAGATAGCCAATAAAGTGTAAAGGCTATGTCTGGCCTTATAAGCAACATTAGGTATATTATAGTCCCTATAATACACTAATAAAGCTTAATTTCGCTAGCTATTAATAGCTTAGTTATCTGTGTGGCTAGTATGCCTAGCTAAAGACGTATGCTAATAGGCTTACTATCTAGTATATTAAATCATTTTAAAGCCTCTAAGATATACTAAGATTAGTGGATTTTTAGTATTCTATTAGGCCTATCCTGTATAATTTAAACCCCTAAGAAGGATTTAGCAGGCCCCCTATCTTTTATTAGATAGACTTTATAAAGTTCCTTTTTAAGTCTTTAGATATAGGGTAAATCTAGTCTAATTAGAAGGTAGTTATTAATATATGTAATAATAAAGGTTTTAGTGGAAGAATTAAAGAATATAGCTAGGTTAGATATTAAAGGATTAAATCCTAGGGATTTAAGCACTATAGTTAGTGCTTATTACCACTCTCTTAAGCTTTGTTTTAGGCTATATAAAGACTTCTATAATAGAATTACTTAATCTTTAGTGGGTTTATAGCTAAAACTTCTAGCTAATTTAGCTAGTTTAGGATTTGCTTTAAGGAATTTAATAAATCCGTCTAGAATAACCATATAAATCTGTTGTTATAGCTTACTATTAAGAAAAGCTCCTATAAAATTAACCTATTTAATTTCCTAGTTATTCTAAGCCACTAAGGCTAGTAAAATCCTCTAGCTAGGGGGAATAATTATGGCTGTAAAGGTCTCTAGATAATCTAGGCCTTTAATTTGCATAAATCCCTTAGTAATAAGTTAGGCCTTGTGTTTTAAAGGATTATTTTCTTTATCCTTTTTAAGCTTATAAATAAGCCTATTCTTTAGTACCTTTTAGCCCTTAGGTACTTAGTCTTTCCCTATAAATTTAAAAGTACTAGCCTTAGAAGCTGTTTATATTCCTTATATATAGCTTCTATCTATTTATCCCTTTTAGGGCTAGATATAGCTTACTTCTAGGTCTTAAGTTTAGGGCTAATAGGGTTGTTTTCCTTTAGCTTCTCCTATACCTTAAAGCAGATTTCTTTTATAAAATCTAGAGAAAAAGGGGAACTAATATTATTATCTATAGGGTTAATATTAGGGTTAAAGTTAATAACTTTATTAAAATTTTAGTCTAGAGTTAAAATCTGATTTTCTAGTTAAGTTATAGGCTATGCCTATATAGGAGCCTCTAGAATCAGACCTTTAGGGGGTTCCTTAAGGCCTATAGGTAGTTTTTCTTAACCTATAGGGATACCTATATTATCTATAGGGTAATCCTTTAAACCTTAATCTAGATTTTGTTAATTTTCTAGATTTTCCCCCTCTAAAGGGTTATCCCCTATAGAAATCCTAGGTAAGCCTTTAGAAATAGGGCCTATAGGTTCTATAATCTTAATAAAGCTAGTCTTTATAACTAGCCTTTTAGAGGGGATATACACTAGGTAGGTGTTAGAACCTAGTGTAGCTAAAAGTCTTCTAGGGATAGTCTTAGCTGCTAACTTCTAGGCTTTAGGTTGTTTTTCCAAGGAGATTAGAATCTCACAGTGAGATCCTATAGCTCTAATACTGCTAATATTAGTTGTATAGGGCTGATTTAGCTCCCTAGATAGCAGTTATTTAGGGCTTTTATCCTTTATGGTATTAGCAGTTATATCAACTAGGTTAATAACAGCAGGTAATACAAAACACTATAGAAATAACAGTAATTTTGCCCACTAGATAGTAGCCCTTAATTAATCTAGAATAGTACAAATAGAACGCTCTGCTAATTCATTTTGCTTATAGATATAGGGACTAGAAGTTATAAATTTAATCCCTTTAGAATTTATCTAAGCTTAATAACTAGAATTGATTTCCTAGCCCCTATTAAAGTGAAGGTGCTTAGGATTTTAACCTACTTAATTTTTTAGCTCTTTAAAGAAGCCCTTAATAGCTTCATAAATAGTTAGGCCTTCCTTATTAGGTAATAAGAATACCCACTTATATCTAGTCTTTTAATTAACTAAAAACAAGTAAATTAACTGCTTATTATACGGCGTAGGACTGATTTTTAGCATATCCCCCTCTATTTAATCTAGAGCTCTAGGGGGGTTAGGGATAGCTAACTTCCTAGGTCTTCTAACTACCTTAGATTAATTATAAGCTATATATTTAAAGTCTTTATCCTTAATTTTAGAAAAATTAGGGATTCCTTTAGTAATAAGGCTAGTTTTCTTTAGCAAAGGAAGCCATAGGTGCCCTAGTTATATATGCCATAGGCTAGCTAGTTCTAGTAACCGTTGATATTAAAGATCCTTAGGGTCTAATTTAGGGTCTAGATTAGGGCCCTCTCCCTTAGTCCCCTATTAGGCCCCTTAAGAACCACAGGCCTCTTAGAGAGGTATTAGGGACCTTTTTCCATTACTAAGGCCCTCTAATACCCCTAAATCTATTTCCTTAGATTTATAAGGGACCTAACCTAGGGCTATAGGCGTTAGAGAAGAGACTAAATCCCCTAAATTATCCTATATGATTTCTTTAATATTATTATTATTTTCGTTAATTTCGTCTAAATTAGAAGCCTAATCTAGCTTTTTAGAGGGAATTTAAACCTCTATAGGGTAGCTATAACCCCTAAAAGCACCGTAGGTAAAAGGTTGGATATAATGCGATTTATTACAGGGCCCTTTATATAACTTAGGTGTAGATTGGTTTTTAACGTAGAAGAAAAAACCATGTTTTTCTATATCTAGGGCAGTAATATAAGACCTATCTTTAAGATAAAGACAGTTTTTTACAAAGCAACCACTAGATATATAGTGTATAAGACCACTAACTATATTAATATTAAGCTAAGGAAAATATAAAGTATCTTTTAGCACTAAGGTCCTATATTTATTAGGGTTCTTTTAATATAGGACCTTCAAAACAGCACTACCGTGGCCCTTAGTGTAAATAAGACCACTACTAGTTATAATAGGGTTAGATTCCCCCTTTTTATAAGGGGTATAATCCGTAAAGACCTCCCTAGAATTGACTATATATATAGTAAACCCTATATTATATAATAGGGCCTTTTTTATGTCTTTACTGTAATAATTAAAACCATTTAAGGTTTTAATTTCCTATTTTTTATTATCTAAGTCACTAGAGCTAGAATTAGAGCTACTATTGCTAGAGCTCTTATAACTAGTCTTATAAGAGCTAGGTTTCTTATACGGATTAAGGGCTCTATTAGAAAGGTTATAACTACCTAGCATAAAAGAACCTTCTATAAGGTCTTTATTATCCTTTTTATCTAATTTTTAACCCTTTTACTTCTTTTTCTTCTTATTAGAATTAGAAAAGCCCTTATTTTCTTTAGAGCCTTCTTTCTTCTTCTTCTAACCTTTAGGGACCTTATCCTTATCTTTAGCACCTTTTTCTTAGTATTTAGCCCTATAATTCAGGGCTTTAAATACTATAGATGATTTATCCCTTTATTTAGCTAGATGGTCTGCTATTAAAAATTAAAGATTTAGGGCATCTAGGGGAGCCCCTATAGCCCTATTTCTACATATGCTAAATCGTTACCTCTTAGCCCACTAAGGGAAGGTTAATTTTAGGGATTAAAGATATTAATTAACCTAATCTTTTGGATTAATTAGGACCCCTAAAATCAATAATCTAGCTAGTGAATTATTAAAGACTGCATTAAAAGCTTCTAAAGTCCCCTTAAAACTATAAAAATTTAGGTTATAAAATTCTAAATATAGGGACCCCCTCTGGATTTTAGCGCTATATAAATACTGCGATATAAGTAAATTATAGGCTTCTTTAGGTGATTTTTGCTAAGTTACAGTAGCTTAGGGGCCTTCTGTATAGCTATCTCTTAGTAATATAAGAATAATAGCTTAGTTAGCATCCCCTAGCACCCTAGAAACAGAGCTTTGCATGTAGTGTAGTATTTGTAGTATTTTGACTTTTGTTATAGTATGTAGTATAGTAGATTTTAGTGTAGTGTAGTAAATACTACACTACACTACAAATACTACAAATGTAGGATTAGTAAAAAAGGATTAGGGTATTATATAGTCTTATAATATTCCTTAGATTTCTCTTATTAAAGTTAATATTAGTTGTTTTTTTTATTATAATTTAGTTATTTAGTTATAAATTTATAAAGTTTTACCTTATTAAGAAAAATAGCTATAAGTAGGGGTATAGGGTATCTATAGATTATATTTTATAATATTTAAAATCTTTGAATTTTGTAATATATACTAAGGGTTTATATTATAAATATACTATTTTTTCTAATATTAATATTCTATTATTTATTAAAGGTGCTTTTTTATTATAAAAGTACCCTATATATATCTTTAGAAATAGTACTAAATAATATATTAAAAATTAAAATAATTATATTAAAGAATTTTAAAACATGTTTCAAATAGCTAATATATTCATTTATAATATATAAAAACCTTAGGTAAATAGATAATTTATTAGAATTAATATATAATTTTTATAATTCTTTTATACTTTTTTAAAATTTATTACTTTAATATTACTTCATTATTACAAAAGAATTCTTAAAATATTAGTAATAAAAGAAAAAATATCTATATAAAGTTACTAATATAATTTAAAAAAAAAGCTTTATATATTATAAAAGCTTCTAAATTTATAACTTATTATATAATATTATATACTATTTTTAAATATAGTATTTAATTATAATAAATTTATAACTTTTTTTATATTATATAATATAGGATATATATAGTATAATTAGTATTATATAACTATAAGAGACCTATAATATTAAAAACTAATACATTTTATATAGAAAATATTTTTTCATAAATAAAAATGAATTATTTCTTAGTAAAATTTATAGAAAAAGCTATAAATTAGCTAGATTTATATAATATAAAAGTTATAGGTATACTATTCTTATTTTTAAAAGTAAATTTAAAAGGTAAGTCTTTTGTAGGTCTTTTATAGGTCTCTAATAGTTTGATTAGTTTAATTAGACTGTTTAGTTAATTGTGTTATTTATAACCCACTTACTTAGCTAAGCGAAAAAATTTTAAGGAGGGGTATTCCCTTACTTTCTCTTTTCTTTCTTTCTTTTCTCTTTTCTTTTTACCTTAGTAAATTAAAGAAAAACATTTACAAAAACCTTTATATAGTTAAGCTAGCTATATTACTATTACTTATATTTACTCTTATTTTTATAATCTTTTTGCTCTTTAAATAAGTTATAAAACCCCTAAAAAATCAAAAATTAGAAAAATCAAAAAAAAATCAGAAAGAATCAGGAAAACATCGGGAAAAAATCAGGGAAATCGGAAAAATTAGAAAGAATGTCGGAATTTAACCTAGACTCTTTGTCTTATATCTTAGATAATAATTCTAAGTCTTCTAGCTAAGTTAAAGCCACTAGACTTCTAGGATTATACGAAAAAGCCCCTGAAAATTAACCTAGCTATTAGTTTACTTTAAAAGCATATATTTTCACTTATAATTTATTTAATTTTTAGTTATCTGAAATTAAATATAATAAAGAGAGGGAAGTTATATGCTTTTATATACAAGATAGCTACTCTTATAGCTTTAAATATAAAGCTAAGAGATTTTAAGCTTCTAATGGTGTTAGCCACTATAAAGCTAAACATCCTAAGGTTACTACTTCTAAATTAGAAGAAAAAAAACCTTTTAAGGTTACTTATAAGTAATTTTTTAATTATTTCCTTTTATTTCCTTTTACTAACTATTTCTTAGTACCTGAAATCTAATAAGATTCACCACCTAATATATAAGCCTCTTTAACCTCTTATTTTTCTATAAAAAGGCCTCAAAATAATATAATTATTAAGGAATTTTTATCTGAAAAGGCTATTACTCTAGTTATTAAGTTTATACTAGAGAATAATATCTCTTTTACTATTATAAATAGTAAATCCTTTAAGGAATTACTAGAATATTATTCTAGGTAAGTATTCCTTTAATTTTATTAAGGGATAAAAGCTAATCTTAATATTAGGAATAATAATCTAGCTTCCTTACTAAACTATCGAACAATTACACATAGAATTAATTCTATGTATAATTCCTCTAAGCATTAGATTATTTAGCAAATCTAACATTAGTTATAATTTTAAGGTCTTATATCTATTTAATTAGATATTTGGACCTCTATAAATTCTAAGTCTTACTTAGGAGTTATAGCAAGTTAGATTAGCCCTAGCTTTAAGCTTAAATATAAGCTTATAGGTAAGATTTCCCTTTTCTAATTTATTTTACTCTTATTTATTAATATAATAACTTATAGGCTTTGAATATCTATTAAATTCTTATACTAGGGCTTATATTTATTAATGCTTTGATAATCTTATTAGAGATTATAGTTTAGAGCCTAAGTATATCCTTAGGTAAGTTATTAGTCTTATACTAATAGATTTTATTAAAAGTAGCTAACTTTTTATAGTTTTACTAGGGATAATAGCTCTAATAATAATACTTTTGTAACTTCTTATATCAATAAGAATTATAATAGTATTATTCATAAGCCATATAATATCCGATGTATTACACATGTTTTTAACATTATTACAAAGGATATTATCACTAAATTCGTAAAATCAACCTCTTTAAAGGAAGATCTAGAATCCTATAGAAATAGTGAATATCTTTACTATTCTACTAAGGATATCTCTTCTATTAGAGAGAAGGAAGATTTTAAGGAATTTAAATCCTTTGTCACGGCTTGTACCGCAGGGTCTGATATAAACGAAGTGATAGCTAAGATTCGCAGTCGCCACTAGAAAGATGCTAGCTAGGGCCTAGTGCATAAAGGTTTTAATCTCTAACCTACTATATATAATATGCGTAGTCCTTAATAAATACCCTACTTAACGAACACATAGCTATTTTATAGCTAGCTAGCCTCTTTATTAGTAAAGTAGCCTAAAGGTTCTCTAAAGATTTACTATTATAAATATCCTATCTATAACCTTTACGCTCCTAATATAATACCCCCCTAATATATAATTAACTTTAATTATAAAAAAAGCTACTTACTTAGGGTATAGATACTATAATAGAGCTTATAAAGAAAAATAAGATAAGAAACCTTATATCTAGATATATAGGTAAAAAAAACAATAATAATAATACTACTAATTATAAATAACCCCCCCTTATTGTAAGTAGCAATATCTAAATAGTAGTATATATAGCTTTAATATAGTAAAATAAATATTATTACTTATTATATAGCTAGACTAAAAAAAATGGATAACCTATATTAATTTTTATAATTAGTTTAAATAAATAAGGTACCTAATACTATAGTTCTAAATAGTTTAACTAAAGGGCTTATGTTATAGTTACTATAAGTTTGCAGCTATTAGGTATGCGTATAAGTAGTAAAGCTAATGGTTATTATTATAATTTATAGATTACTTACACGCAGTGCGTTAGATTACTTAAGGGGTCTAGGGTTAATATAAAAGAGACTAATTTTCCCCCTTTTCACACACTTCCTTTCTCTTATAATATCCCTTAACCTTATAAGTTACCCTTACTAGCTAAGTAGTAGCTCTCTTACTACTATTATATAGTAATTACTAACCTTCTTTAGCCTCTAATTATTATTATTACTTACTATTATTTATCTTTATTCTTTATCTTTATCTAGATTATTAGTTTATTCCCTTTTAAATATAATTTCTTTATTTAGTCTATTATAGCTAACTTATAGCTAGTTAACTATATCTAATACTTATATTAGGACTTTGCCTTCTCTAGTAGCTCTAGAAGGTTAAGCTACTAGAAAATTTTCTAAGAAATCTCTTACTAAGTTTTCTTAAAAGCACTTAGCTTCTAAAATCTTAATATAAGTTTACTATATCCTTATAGTATATCTATTACTAACTTACTACTAGTAAAATAATAGGAAAGAAAATTCTATATATATATTACTCTTAGTAAGTAGTAATATAAAATATCCTACTAAAAAACAGTAGCTATAATATTCCTAAATATCTTATTAATAAAAAGACCTTCCTTATAGAATATAATAAATCTATAAGTATAACTTCTTTACTTACTTACTACTTTCTTATTACTAATATCTAATAGGCTACTTAATAAAATATACTTATTACTTTTATAATAATAAAAACTATATTATAGTATATCTCTTTTATCTAGAAACTACTTACTTATTACTAATATACTACTAGTGCCTAGCTTAAATTATATAGCTTTATAATAGGCTATTTAAACTTATTAAAGCTACTCCTAAATATAGCTACTACTATTAGGATAAAGTAAGTATAATTTTACTACCTAAACACTAGATTACTACTAATTTACTACTAGTTTATTATAAAAGTAAAGAAAAAGCTATAGAATACTATTCTATCTTATAAAAATTCTAATAAGTATAAACATATTTATTATACCTAAATAACTACTAATATTACTTATCAAGTAAAATATAATAAACACACTATAATAGCGCTACTAAGTAATACTATAAACCTTAAGATATAGATTAATATTTTAAACTCTCTTTACTTTATAGCCTAGAATATCCTAATAGTAAGCTTTCTTAATATATATAGCTAATACTTAACTAACTTACTAGTAGTTTATACCTAATACTACTAATTTACTTACTTATATTAGTCCTATTAAGCTCCCTAGTAAACTTTAGGTTTATATATATAAAGAGAGGGATTCTAATAATAAAGATACTCCTAGGGCCTTTGCCTTTATAGTTACTATAGCTACTATTACTACTAAGGAAATAGCGGTTACTATAGCTAACTCTATTATAGAGAAGTAGGTGCTTAGTAGCTATATAATAGATTATTTAAGTAATTTAACTTTATTTTCTAACTTCCTACTATATTAACTTATAACCTATAATTTCGTAATAACCTTATATTAACTTGCGAATTATAATTATTTCGTAATAACCTTGCATTAACTTGTAAATTGTAATTATTTTACAATAACCTTGTATTAACTTACGAATTATAATTATCTTATAATAACCTTACTATTTAATAAGTCTATAAGTTGCTCTGAAGCTCTAGGATTATAACCTTACAACGCCTCCACTAGTGTGTAGCTATGCGTTATGTGATTGCTTGTGTTATACGCAAATTGCGCTAATAATAGGTTATCTGCCTAATTAGTCTATTTAGTATAAGTAAAAGCCCTTAAATAATGCTCTAAAACCTAGTTTAAATGTTCTATCTAGCTATATATTTAGGGATAAAAAGCAGTGCTTAATAGCCACTTAGTTATAAGAAAGTAATAGAAAGTTATCTAGAAATCACTTATAAATATAGAACCTTAGTCTATTATAATACTTTCTAAAGCTCTATAGTCTCTAAAAACATATTCTAAGAACATAGTTACTAGCCTATTACTAGTTAGTTATGTTAAAATAGGAATGTAAATACTATATTTTATAAAATAGTTAATAATAACTAAAATTACATTATAAGTCTAGTTTAAGTCTTTTACTAGTAAAAGCCTAGTAATAAAATCTATTAATAATTCTTAAAAAGGGTAATTAGGCACTAGTAGCGTAGCTAGCTTGCTATATAGTTTATAATGCCTTGGTTTTGAAGTCTAATAACTTATATAAGTGCTAATATGCACTCCCTAATACCTAGTAGCAGGGTTATTAAAAGTTAGTAATAAAATTTCTTTTCCTATTATTAGAGGGATAAAAACACGATTCTTAAACATGAATAGCTTAGAGGGTCTAATAGACTATATCTAGGACGCTACTAAATCACTGCTTTTAAGTAACTTCTTTTTTTTATTCCCTAAGGGATAAAAATATAATTCTTAAATATTAATAGCTTAGAGGGTCCTATAGACTATGTCTATAACGTTACTAAATTACTGCTTTTAAGTAACTTCTTTTCTTATTCCCTAAGGGATAAAAACATAATTCTTAAACATTAATAGCTTAGAGGGTCCTATAGACTATATTTATAACGCTACTAAATTGCTGCTTTTAAGTAACTTTAATTAACCTGTAGTAAAGTTATTACCTTGCTATGCTTTATATAATAAGACTTAAATTAAGGCTTCTAATTCTAAGCTCCTTTCTAGAAAGCTAGAGTTAAACTTAGAAGAGGTTCTCTAGATAAATTAAATCCTAGCTATAATATCTCTATAAGTAATTAGTTTGCTAGATACCTCTAGTCTTATAGGGAAATAGATAAGTAATAGTTTTAAGGGGCGCCCTTACTACTTACTAGTAACTACCTATACTAGTCTACCCCTTTTAGTAGTGGCTAGTCTAATAGGAAAATTAAAATAGCTAAGCAATAAATATAATATAGACTAGGTGCTAGTAGTACTACTATAGCTACCTTATTACTTGCTAAAAAAAGTATTAAATAACCTTACTAATATACCTCTTTTAAGTGTATTTAGATTATTAGGCTCCTTAAAAATATAGTTAAGTTATGATTTTTTAAAACCCTAGATATTAATAGTATTATTATAGTGTCTTTATAACTAACTATTAGTTACACTAAATAAAGTTTTTATAGAACCTATAGCGCTAGTAGTATTACTATAGTATTCCTATTGCTTAGTATCTATAAATTTAGATAAAAAGGTAAGGAGCTAGATAGTTACTGCTTTTACTTTCCTTATCTTACTTATAAAATCTAGTCTTCTTAATAAGAGATTAGTAGGATTTAATTTCCCTATATAATATATAATCTTAAAGTTAAATAGATAAAGCTTATTAAGTGTAGTTACTTACTTACTAGTAAGCTTAGGCTTTGTAGCTAGGTACTTATAGTTTAAATAGTCTATAATAACCTTAATTATATAAGCTAAATAGGTAAGATAGTGTCTCTAGGCCTAAAAAGCCTCTTAAATAGCTAATAATTTGCTATTAGGTATTATATAGTATAATTTAGTATTAGTTATTTTCCTTAATATAAACGTAACTAAGTGCTAGTAACCTAGCACTAATATTATAAGTATAGCCCTAATTATATGTCTAGATATATTTATCTTTACTTTAAGATATATAAGTAGGTTAAAATGCACTAAAATTAGCGCTTCCTAAAATCTTTACTAAAGTTCTCTAAACGCTACTAACTTATAGGGTTCTAGGTTAAATATTACTAGTTACTTCCCTCTAAGGTAATCTATTAATAAAATAATAACTTTACTATACTATTTAATAAAATAGCAGTAAAATCTAGTAAAACTAAGAAATAACTAAATGTTAAATACGCTACGTGGTATTAGCTATATTATAATTACTTTAACCCTCGCTAGATCTATTATAATATCTCTTAGTAATATCTTAAAGCCTAAGAATTTAACCTCTATAACTAAAAATTAACACTTTATAAGGTTAATAAAAAGGCTTATATCTCTAAGCCTACGTAGGATTTATTTAATATAATCTATATGCTCCTTAATTACGCTACTATATATTAGCGTGTTATCTAGGTAAATAATGTAGGTCTTATTAATAAGACCTTTAAGTGTATTATTAATATACTCCTAAAAAGTCACTAGTGTATTAACTAGTCTAAATAGTATAATAAGATATTTAAAGTGGCTATAGTAATAATAGAAAGCTATCTTTTACTTATTACCTAAGCGGATATATAGCTAGTAATACATATCTTTAAGATTAAGGACTATAAAAATAACTACGCCTGCTAATTAATTAAGAATTTCGGCAATAAGAGGCAAGGGGGCCTTATCCATAATTGTGATCTTGTTTAAGCCCCCGCTAGCTCTTTAGAAAAAACATCTATAAACTCCTTATATTTATCCGGAGTTGTTAGTGTAGGATGCTTAGTACTCTCGCCCTAATTTAACGTGGCTTCTTTGCTGCTTGCGTTTCCTAAAATTAGTATAATTATAATACCTTGCTTTTTCTACTATAAGTAAGCGTATTCTAGTGATATTATAGTGTCTTCACTGTTTATTTGTCCTTCTATTACTACTAAGTTCTCTAATTAACCTTTATCCCTTTCTTTTAGAACTATTAGCTTAATCTTTATTACTTTAAATAATAATATAACTACTACTAGTTTTTTCTCCCTATATATTTGCCGCTTTCTATAAGTAAAGAAGAGGTATTCTATGGTTACTAGATATCTCTAAAATCCCTAAACCTAATATATAATTATAGATAAGTGTTCTTTAATCTAATCTATGCCTAGTATTATCCCTTTACTTATATTATTAATATAGTAACTAACTTAATAGACTTTTATAAATCCTATACTATCTTTTACTTTTATTAATCTTTTTAAGATTCCTTAATATAGAATTATTTTTAGCTTACACTCTCTAGTCTCTAGTCTAATTATATTACACTCTCCTAATCCTTTTTTAATAATAATTTAGGATAAATTATTAAAAACTATATACCTATGTTAAATAGCGCTTATATAGCTAGCTACTAGATATCTTATTGTAAAGACGCTTGCATTCTTATTCTATTATCTATAGGGTATTCCACGGCTATATAACGCATTTATTATTGCTTTGTATTATTAGCTAGGTAGCTACTCCCTTTATATATAGGTATTTTTATCTATGTCTTAATAAGACTATTTCGCTATATAATTACTACTAAGTTACTATAGACTACTAGTAAGACTATAGTTAAAGTTTAAGGGGTAATTATAAGTCCCTAAGAAGGTCTAGCTAATAATAGATTTGCCTTAATCTCCTTAATTTATACCTTAATTTACAGAATCTCTTATGTTCTCTTAAGGTAATATAGCTTAGTTTATATAATCTTATAGTGTTTTTATAATGCTTTATTATTATTATTCGCATTGCCTACGCCTTTATCTAGATTAAGGACTAGTGGTGTTTCTTATACCCTATTATTATCTATTATTCTAGACTATAGGGGTCCTCTGTTCTATAACTAATGATCTATACCTTTATTATTATAAAGTACTAGCGTGTTTTGTGTAGACCTTTGTAGCATTAGCTATATAATAATCTAGCTAATAGTTTGTTTCCCTTAAAGGTTTAGAGATTAATTTATTATAGCTTATACTATAGGGTCTAATATAAATAAAGTAATAGCTAAGATTTGTAGTTACTACTAGAAAGATACTAGCTAGGGCCTAGTGTATAAAGGTTTCAATCTCTAACCTACTATATATAATATATGTAGTCCTTAATAAATACCTTGCTTAACAAACACGTGGCTATCTTATAGCTAGCTAGCCTCTTTATTATTAGAGTAGCCCGAAGGTTCTCCGAAGATTCACTATTATAAACGTCCTGTCTCTGACCTCTGCGCTCCTAACATCCTTAGCAAATGGTAAGTAATTTATTATAATTCTTATAATTAGGTTTACTAATATTTCTATAGGTTTACTAGGCAAAGTTAAAAGACTTGCTATTCTTATTAAGAATAACCAAGGATTATATAAACTTTAGCTAAAATCTCTACAAAAGGCAAAAAAAGAAGGCTATATTGCTAAGAATTGTAATATTATAGGAATTCCTCTAGGTAAGTGATTCTTATTATATTATTTACTATATTAGACTTAATACTAATCCCTTTATATATATAGCTAATGAAACAAGGTGGAATTCAACCTATAAGATAATTAATACTTCCTTATAGCTAAAGGAAGCTATTATTTTTCTTAATAGGGAGACTAATATAGCTACTATAAAAGATGCTATACCCATTGCTTAAGAATGGGCAGATTTAGTAACTTTAAGTAGCATATTAGAGATTTTCTATAAACCTACTATTATAATTTAAAGCTAGAAGTATAATACTCTAGGTTTAGTCCCACTTTTTATTATTAGGATATATAAATATCTTATTAATATAAAAGAGGACTAAGAGGCCTATATTCGTTAGGTATTTACTCTTTAGTTCCCTTTTCCCCTTTATTTATTATATATTAACTAATTGGTATTATAGAAGGTTTATAACCCTTAAGGCAAGATCTTTATAGCCTCTATAAATAAAGGCTTAGATAAACTAGGTAATTATTTTCTATAAGATATAGATAATAATTATTACTTTTATAAGCCTTATTTATATACTATGCTACTAGATCCTAGGCTTAATCTTATTACTATATAAGATAGGCTTAACTTATAAGCAAGGACTAGAATAAGGCTATTAGAAGACTTACAAAAAGAATATAATTTATAAGTATTATTATTATTATTATTATTATTATTACTAATAGATTTACTAGGATTTTACCTACCTATAAAGAGAATCAGGCTAATCAAAGCCTAGGCTCTGAAAATTTAGAGTTAGAAAATACCCAATTTCAAGTGGAAATTAGAGGGCCTAGTTAGCCTAGGACTTTTAATAATCTAAGGCCTAAACTAGCTTCTAAGCTATATAAAGGTTTATTTATAAATAAGAGAGATAAATTAATTTAAAAAACTAGAAAAAACGAAATCTTTACCTTTACTAAGCTAGAAGCTAAAGAAGATAAGGTAAGCTAGAGTTCCCTAATATTATATTAATTTACTAATATTATTATAGGAGGATATCTTTAAATGGTGGGAAGATAACCTTAAATCTTTCCCTATTTTAAGTATAATTGCTAGAAAGTATCTAGCTTTTCGTGCTACTTCTAGTCCTATTAAAAGTGCTTTTAATACTAGAGGGAATATTATTATAAAAAGAAGAACTTCCTTAAAGCATTCTACTATTAAGGAATTAATTCTTTTAAAGAATTGGCAAAAGGAGGATAATATTATGGTTAAGCAATATTCAGAGCTTTACGATTACTTTAGCTCTCTATTAGAGGAATCTTAACATTCCTCTAAGAATATCTCTAAAGATTCTTCTAATAAATCTTTAGAAGATATTTATTCTAACTTAGAATAAGTGTATAATAGGGGTTTTTTCCTAGTTTAGTCTAGTTTTCCCCTAATATACTTTTTTAAACATTAGTACTATTATTACTATTATTACTATTATTACTATTATTACTATTATTACTATTATTACTATTATTACTATTATTACTATTATTACTATTATTACTATTATTACTATTATTACTATTATTACTATTATTACTATTATTACTATTATTACTATTATTACTATTATTACTATTATTACTATTATTACTATTATTACTATTATTACTATTATTACTATTATTACTATTATTACTATTATTACTATTATTACTATTATTACTATTATTACTATTATTACTATTATTACTATTATTACTATTATTACTATTATTACTATTATTACTATTATTACTATTATTACTATTATTACTATTATTACTATTATTACTATTATTACTATTATTACTATTATTTTACTTTTATTATTATTTTAAAAAACATAAAAGAAAAAACATTTTTATATTATTAATATTTTTAAAAACCTTAAAATACTAAGTTATTAAAAACTATAGCTTTTCCTATAGTAATTTCCTTATACTTACTTATATTTATATTTAAATTATTTATTTACTATTTTATTTTTATTAAACTTTAACACTTATAATATTATAAAGTATTATAAAGTATTATTAGCTATTATTAGCTTTTATTAACTAGTATAAGCTAGTATAAGCGATTATAAGCTAGTATAAGCTATTATAAGCTATTATATTACTAAATATAAGAAAATACTACAAATACTACATGTAGTAAAAAAATCTCCTTATAGTGTAGTATGTAGTGTAGTGTAGTGTAGTACAAAGCTCTTCCTAGAAATATCCGGATTATCTAGAAAATTAGGCATGCCTAAAGCTCTAAATTAGATAGCTAGGGCTTGTTTCTATTAATCGAAATTTTTAGCTCCTTTAAGCTTAGTAGTCTTAGGGAAGCTATAAACCCTCTTATTAAATTCCTTAATAACTAAATTATTAAAGGTAGCCTTTACTTATAGAAAGTAGCAAATATATAAGGAGAAAAAACTAGTAGTAATTATATTATTATTTAGAGTAATAAAGATTAAGCTAATAGTTTTAAAAGAGAGAGATAAAGGTTAATTAAGGAACTAAGTAATAATAGAAGGATAAATAAATAGTAAAGACACTATAATAATACTAGAATACACTTACTTATAGTAAAAAAAGTAAGGTATTATAATTATACTAATTTTAGGAAACATAAGTAGTAAAGAAGTTATATTAAATTAAGGTAAGAGTACTAAGTATCCTATACTAATAATTCTAGATAAATATAAGGAGTTTATAGATGTTTTTTCTAAAGAGCTAGTAGGTAAGCTTCCTAAACTAGGAGGTTACACTTATATAATTAAATTAGAAAAAGGGAAAACACTACCTTAGGGGCTTATATATAATTAAGCTAAGAGAGAGCTATAAGTTCTTAGGGAGTACCTTATAAGTGTATAGCTTAAAGGTTAGATTAGAAGATTAGTTAGCCTAGCTAATTTATTTATTCTAAAGAAAGGAGGAAAACTAAGGCTTTATATGGATTATAAGGGCTTAAATAAGATCATAATTAAGGATAAGGCCCCCTTACCTCTTATTGCTAAAATTCTTAATTAATTAGTAAGTATAGTTATTTTTATAGTACTTAATCTTAAAGATATGTATTACTAGCTATATATTTACTTAGGTAATAAGTAAAAGATAGCTTTTTATTATTACTGTTAAAAATAAGA